>PVJN01045722.1:0-16762 GCA_004026805.1 Lasiurus borealis
ACAATGCTCTATCCATTGAGCCAAACTGGTTAGAGCAAAAGTCCAAATTTTTAAAACAAAAACTGTTAATTACTCTCTGGAGTCAGAGAAACTCAGATATTAGGACACAGTCTTCCCAACTACTTCCAGGGTCCAAGTCTTGCAGACTACCTGTTGGTGCATATGTTTGCTGACTATACTAGAGCGGGGTGTGGTGACCAGGATACAGGAAAAAAAGTATCTCTCATTCTTTTTCAGATGCCTATGAGAAAGCAAGACAATTTTTCCTCCAGGTCATTCAGTGACAATAGTTATTTGCTATCCTGGCTCACCTCTAAAATTTTTGCAAAATGATCTTATGCACATTTACAAAATTATTCTTTAACTATTCCCATGAAGTAAGAATGTAATTTATAAATAAAATAATTTAAGCCTAAAAAAAGTATTTTGGCTTCATTTATTGTAAGTCAAACCATTAAATGTTATCAGGAACTTCATGAAAAAAGATAATAAAATAAGCTTATAGCATCATTTATTGTTAGTTAATGCCTTTCAATTTTCATGTATTTTAAAAATGTGTTACATATATTTTTAAATACATGAGAATTGAAAGACAGTAACTTACATAGGACATAGAACTTTGTTGTTTATTAAATCCTAGAGGCCCAATGCATAAAAATCGTACAAGAGTAGGCCTTCCTTCCCCCGACTGCCAGCACTGGCTTGCCTCTAGCACTTGGGACCCAGGTTTCCTTCACATCTCCAGCTTTGACCTGAAGATGATCTGGCAGGATGTCTAGTCTAATTTGCATATTATACTTTTATTATTCTAGATAGGGAGACCAGTATTTTCATCATAAATCATTTCTTCTGCATATCTTATACTATCTCCTTTTGATCCCTTTGATCTCTTGATCTTTTTGAAATGTTTTACTAATGTTTCTGCCCTCATATTTTATAGCCTATAAATAATGTGAGATTGTATTTTGTAAATGAATTTAATCATTTCTGTTTTTCACAGGAGAATTCATGAGTAAAGTATTGATTTTATTCTGTGTTCCTTTCTATACATTTTCATTTACTTTTTTTTTTTTTTGCTTTCTCAACTTTTGTCCTGTTCCTTTTGACATGAAAGTGTACTTTCTAACTCGGATGTGATTATCTCCAAAATGCTAGCAGTCATTATGAAACATATATTTCTCTATTATATGAAAGCAAGTTACCAATTATTTTGACTTACAAAGAATTTCTCTTTCCCCACAACTCATATTCTGATAAAATGGCCTATTTCTTTTACAAAAACACGACTTTAATTCTGCATTTGAGTTAGTACCACAAACCCTCTAAATATTCCTTAAATTATTAGACATTTTGTCTATTTGTAATATTTTTCTGTCTGTAAATAATGCAACACTGAACATATTTTCATTGAAATCTTCACATGAATGTTCATTTATGTCCTTAAGATACATTCTTATAAGCAGGCCTTCTAAGGCAGATATGAGAAAAATTTAAGGCTTTTTTGTTGTTAACATATTTCAAAAAATTTACCCATATAATGGTAATGAGACCACTCCCAATGTGCAAGCAAGAAAAGACTTTATTATATCCTTTTCCTCAGAATTAGATTTTAATTAAACTTCTTATTTTGAGATAATTATAGATTCACACATAGTTGTAAAAAATAATCCAGGGAAATCCATACATATTTTACCCACTGTATCCCAATTAGCAGCTTGCAAAACTAGTATAGCACAATGTCACAACCAGGACGTTAGGGAGGATGCTGTAAAGATATGGACTGATTCCATCCCCACACGTTTTCTTCATGTTGTACTTTAATAGCCCCACCCACATCCTTTCTGCCCCACACCCTCCTTATTTTCTGGCAACCACTAACCGGTTCATTTTTATATTTTTGTCATTTCAGAAATCATATAGAATGTATCCTTTTGGACTTGTCTCTTTACAAGGAGCATAATTCTTTGGAGAGTCATCCAGTAGCTTGTTCTTTGTATTGCTGAGTAATGAAATGTTCCTTGGTTTGTGTAACCATTCACTCCCTGAAGGCTATCTGGGTTGTTTCAAATATGGGGCTATTACAAATAAAACTGCTAAGAACATGTGTATTCATGTTTTTGTGTGAACACACATCTTCAGATCTCTGAGATAAAGAACCAGAGTGCACTTTCTGGTTCAAATAGCAGGTATATATTTATTGTTATGAGAACCTACCCAGGTGTTTTTCCAGAGTGACTATATTATTTTACATTCTCATCAGCAATGTCTGAGTGATTCAGTTTCTTCTCATCCTCACCAGCATTTATTTTTTTAGTCATTCTGATAGGTGTGTAGGGATATCACACTGTAGTTTAAATGGATCTTGTTACTTTTAATCTTTATTAATTAACTAGAGGCCCGGTGCATGAAATTCATGCATGGGGGTGAGGGAGGGTGTCCCTCAGCCCAACCTGCACTCTCTCCAATCTGGGATCGCTCTCACAAATCCAGGACTGCTGTCTCCCAACTGCTCGCCTGTCTGCCTGCCTTCCTGATTGCTCCTAACCGCTTCTGCCTGACAGCTTGATCACCCCCTAACCACTCCCCTGACAGCCTGATTGATACCTAACTGCTCCCCTGACAGCTTGATTGCCCCTAATTGCCCTCCCCTTTTGGCCTGGTCCCCCCCAATGACTCTCCCCTGCCAACTCGGTCATCCCTAATCGCCCTTCCCTGCCAGCCTCATTGCACCTAACTGTTCTCCCGTGCTGATCTGGTTCTCCCTTCAACTGCCCTTCCCTGCAGGCCTAGTTGCTCCCAACTTCCCTCCTCTGCCAACCTGGTCATCCCTAACTGCCCTCCCTTGCAGGCCTGGTCCCTCCTAACTGCCCTCCCCTGCTGGCCATGTTGTGACATCCATCTTGTGTCCACATGGGGGCAGCCATCTTTGATTACATGGTGGCAGCCATCTTGTGTGTTGGAGTGACAGTCAATTTGCATATTACTCTTTTACTAGATAGGATAGAGGCCTGGTGCACAGGTGGGGGCTGGTAGGTTTGCCCTAAAGGGTGTCTCAAATGAGGGTGGGAGTTCCCTTGGGATGTGGGGCAACCTGGTCAAGGGGCTATGCCCCCCAGCTACCCAAGAATAGGCTAGGGCTGGCTAGAAGCAGGTATCTGGAATTTATTTATCTCCTATAATTGAAATTTTGTAGCCTTGAGCAGAGGCCAAAGAAGGCTAGGGCAGGCAGGAAGCTTGGCTTCCTCTATTACAGGGGCAACCCAAGCCTCTGGCTCCAGCTCCATGGCCACCATCATATTTGTTGGGATTTATTTATCTTCTATAATTGAAACTTTGTAGCCTTGAGCTGAGGCCAGGGACAGCCAGGAAACTTGGCCTCCTCCATCACCAGGGGCAATTTAAGCCTCCTGCTCACTTCAGCTCTGTGGCTGCCACCATCTTAGTTGGGTTAATTTGCATACTTGCTCTGATTGGCTGGTAGGTGTAGCAGAGTGATGGTCAATTTGCATGTTTCTCTTCTATTAGTGTAGATAGAATAAAATGATTTCTTTATTTGGGAGTTTTTTATCTTCTCATTTAAAAAATATTTTAAAATAAATAAATAAATATTTATTTATTTACTTATTTAGTTATAGAACGAAATATTAATTTGTTATTTCACTTATTTTTGCATTCATTGGATGCTTTTTATCTGTGTCTTAATGGAAATTGAACCCATAACCTTGGCTTATCAGGACAATGCTATAACCAGCTGAGCTACCCAGCCAAGGGATCTTCTCAATTTTTTTACCATTTCTGTTTTCTTCTATAATTTAGAGTTCATGCATCTTTTCTGACTTCTTGTGTTTTAATGCTTTTAAATTATATTTCATGTACTTATAACTCATGATATTAATCTTCCATTTTTAAATCCCTTTCTTTTTTTGATTTCATTGGAATTACCTGAAATAAATATTTCAATATTCTTTCAAAGCTTTGTTCCCAAGCCTTGAATAAGTGCTACTACCCTTCAATAGATGTTTTCTCACTGCATCAATTCTTTGATCAGTTCAGTTGGTTGAATGGAGCTGAACTCAGGGCTTTTTAAATTCTGCACAGAATATTCCCCTGCATATTACACATAAATTTACTCTATTTCTATTAGTATTAAGCACGGTGCCTTATTCACCTACAGTACCACATTATTTGCTACCAATGGATTATCAGTTCTCTCTGAAGCCAGGTGGGTTTTCTCCCTCCCCCCCACCCCCTGTTAGATTTTTATAGTCCTTGGCCCATTTTATGGTCTTGGAATGCAGCTCTTTTAGCCCACAATGTGCAAAGAGATTTCTGAATAGAATAGGGATTACATATGTAGTCAAAGTACTAATAGCATTTGAGAATTTGGTAGTGGTGTCTGTTCACTCTGGCTCAGCTACAGTCTTGCTCAGTGGCCTTAGGAAAGTTACTCAGTCCCTTGCCTTTTCATTTCTTCTTCTCTAAATAGGAATCAAACCACTTTCTTCCTCCTTGGTCTGATCCAAGAAACCATGGATAAGATAACCGCAGTGGAGATATTCAGACAAAAGACCACTTTCAGTCATGAACAGACTCATTTTAATTATTCACCCATGCAATATTTCTGTCTGCAGTGACCCTTATTATTTTTTTAATATATTTTATTGATTTTTCACAGAGAGAAAGGGAGAGGAATAGAAAGTTATAAACATCAATGAGAGACATCGATCAGCCGCCTCCTGCACGCCCCCTACTGGGGATGTGCCCGCAACCAATGTACATGCCCTTGACGGGAATCAAAACTGGGACCTTTCAGTCTGCAGGCCGATGCTCTATCCACTGAGCCATACGGGTTTCGGCGACCCTTATTATTGACTATCAGGTAGGGAGCATATTGATGTCTGCAGCAGAGAGCACAGGATTAGTGTTGCAGGATGCTAACCTCAGAACAAAGTTGTGCATGAACAGTTAGTCACAGTATTGCAAAGCACCTCGAAAATCAGTCTCAGTAAGTCCTAACAAAGCTAGGAATTATTCCGAAGGGTGGCAATCCGTAGGCACAATCAGCCTTCTCTCTAGAAACAAGATGAAATAACTCATGCCAATATACAAAAGTGAAATCATATGAGGCCAAATGTGAGCTGTGGGCTGAATCTACTGCTTGGAATCTGAGAAAGGCAACCTTTGTCAGCCCAGACCCTATTTCTCAGAGGAAGGAGCAAATACTTCCAGCAGGGTGAGATCAAGCGAAACATCCATCTCTCTCTGAAACACATTTACCTGCAGAAGCAAGTCCTTTTTTCTGGGCAGGAAGAAGCCACCTCCCAGAGTATTCCAAGGCCAAATTCTTGCACCTCAGACTCCTGACATTTTGGAGTTCATTTCGGTTGAAGTCAACAAGCCAAATGCATCATGTCATCTTTTGTATAGCTATAAGCTAAGAATGATTTCCTTATTAAAACAAACAAACACACAAACAAACAAACAAACAAAAAACCACACATGTTTTTACTGATTTTTTTAGAGAGGAAAGGAGAGGGATAGAGAGATACATCAGTGAGAGAGAACTATAAATGGGCTGCTTCCTGCATACCCCACATGGGAACAAGCCCACAATCCAGGCATGTGCTCTGATCAGAAATAGAAGGATTGACTTCTTGGCTCCTAGGTTGAGGTTCAACTACTGAATTACACAGGCTGAGTTGATTTTCTTATTTTTAAATGGTAAAAAAAAGTCAAAAGATGAACAATAGTCCATGAAACATCAAAATTGTACGAAATTCAATTTCCAATGTTCACAAATAATGTTTTCCTGGAACATAGGCATACTCATTCATTTACATATATTATATGGCTTCTTTGGAGCTACAGAACTTGTGACAGAGACTGTACTAGTATAAACCATAAGCCTAAAATAGTTATTATCTGGCTCTTTAGAGAATAAATAAATAAATAAATAAATAAATAAATAAATAAATAAAATATCTTACTCCTGATCTTGGCCATCCTTCCACACAGTCCCTTAATAGGCCTAGCAGACCATCAGCTGGCTCTGTAACCCATACCCATCACAGTGTTTCACCTCTCAAGCCAGCTTTTTTTTTTTATTGATTTTTTTTAGAGAGGAAGGGAGAGAGATAGAGAGTTAGAAACATTGATGAGAGAGAAACATCAATTAGCTTCCTCCTGCACCTTTCTCACTGGAGACGTGTCTGCAACCAAGGTGCATGCCCTGACTAGAATTGAAGCCCAGACCACTCAGTCCTCAGGCCAAAGCTCCATCCATTGAGCCAAATTAGTTAGGGCTTAAGCCAGCTTTTGACAGCAACCATCATCAAAATTATCTTTATTCAGAACTCAAATCTCCAACCCACTGGGCCTAATTATGCTCTGTTAGAATGGCTTAAAATAAATAAGTGCAGCCTCTTTCATGCATGAAGGCAAAAAAAAAAGAAAATGAGAAGAATTATTTCTCTGTCAATACTGCCCACAGGAAGAACTGACAGTTGCTCAGCACCACTGAGCCCAAAGAGGAATCTCACCCATTTACTCTCCTCTCAGTATCATTCAGGAGTGTTAGGGTATGCAGAGCTGGGCACATTGAGACCTGCCAAGGCCCACCAACCAGGCTATGGCTGCTCACAGGATCCAAAGCTGTGGTCCTGAAGGAATTCTATGCTGTTTCCATGTGGCAATCTCAGGTAAGGCCATGTTGGGGAAAGCATGGCTGGCATGCAGACTCCTCCCTTCTCTCTCTCTCTCTCTTTTTAATATATATATTTTTAAATATATTTTATTGATTTTTTACAGAGAGGAAGGGTGAGGGATAGAAAGTCAGAAACATCAATGAGAGAGAGACATCGATCAGCCGTCTTCTGCACGCCCCACACTGGAGATGTGCCCACAAGCAAGGAATCGAACCTGGGACCTTTCAGTCCGAAGGCCAGCGCTCTATCCACTGAGGCAAACTGGTCTCGGTTCCTCCCTTCTCTTAAGGGCATCTGAGTCTCAAGTCATTGCATTCCTGCCATTTAAACTTTTATCTCCAGCACTTTACCTGTTAGCTAGTAACGTTATCTAAAAGAAGAAGGAAAAGTATTTTAAGTTATAAGAGAATCTCAGGTGTCATACTGTCCACTATCGATCCAAAATAGATCTGTGGACCACCAGCATCAACATCAATGAGGTGCTTGTTAGGAATAGCATCACAGGCCCCACCCAGATCTTCCAAATTATAGTATGCATTTTCACAAGATCTCTAGGGCATTTGTATACACATAAAAGTGGGAAAAGCACAGAGCTGAGATATTGCAATTCTCTAAATTCAGGACCCACATTTTAACTTTAGTTCCTCAAATCTGGGACTTGGTTCTGATTTTACTCTTCTAAGCAACATCCATAAGCATCTAGGAGAAGTCGTCATACACTTCTTAATGAGAAGTAACTAAGAGCATTGCCTTATTTTGTTCCTCTCTCTCCATTCAAATACAGTTCTTCTGGAGGTCACACCCTATTCTATAATCAACCAGCTCTGAACTGAATCTCTTCATGTCTAATGCTAATGAGACACTCAACTAAAGTGCATACACAGAAAAGTTTAAATAAATATCTGTCTTTCAATGGGTACCAAACAAATTATGGTACATTTATACCATCCATATCACTCAGTAATGAAAACAAACTAATTATTAATACACATAAATTAGATAAACCCAAAAATATGCTTAATGAAAACAGCCTACCTCAAAAGATATATACTGCATGATCCTATCTAGTTAACTTTCCTGAAATAACATAAAACAATGGAGAACAGGTTAGTAGTTGTCAGGAATTAGATTTGGTGAGAGAGGGTGGGTGTGGTTATAAAAGAATAGCATTAGGGAGTTCTTCTGGTGATAAAAAAGCTCTTTATTTTAATTGTGGTCATGGTTGCACTGAAATACACTACAGAGAAAATTTAATATAGCTACACACACACACACACACACACACACACATGCATATATTACCGGAGAAATCTGAATAAGCTTTGAAAATTATGCCAGTATTGATTCACTAATGTTGATAATTATATTAGAGTCACAAAAGATGTTGGGTGAAAAGTGCACCCATCCTCCCAGGACATTTATTTGTAATTTCTTGTGAATCTGTAATTATTTCACAATAAAATTTTAAAAAATAAAATAAAAAATAGATGCACTAACAAATGGATCAATGAACAATCAAATCAACAAACAGAACATTATCCACAATAGGAGTTGGATTCTCTTTTAATTAAGAATGTTCTCTCTATTTTTTTATTATCAAGTATTACTAAGATTTCATCAGGTAAATTTTGTTCTCTAATTTTGCTGGTTCTTAATAGAAACTGTGGTCTTGTTGGCATTTAAAGAATAAAGGGACATTTTAAACTCTGGTAAGTATTCCTAAACTATCAAAATGTCACAAATCTAGAAACATTTGTTGGAGAAAAGTCTTTATCTGTCTCTAAAGCCACAAAAAAAAAACACAAAAAACATGTTTCACACAGAATACTTTTATCTAAGACATTTATTTAGGGCTGAAAGAATTAAAAATGCATTCATGGGGCTTTGAAGTCAAGATCTTAAAAAAGCACTAACTCCACCTCTCAGATCTTTTCAACATATTAACCACTTTTGCCCTTGTACATATAATTGCTTAAATTTTATGTTTAATTCTCCTTTTTTTGCTGTAATTTTAAGAAGAATTAGGTGTCAGAGTTCAGAGCTTCTCAAATTTAAGAAGAGACAGCCAAAATTAACATTTCCCTGCCCTGAAATACCAATTGTAAAAACAGTACAACTAACATTTTCCTAGTCCTTTGCAACTGATTAGACACTTTCAGTTACAGAGATTCATTTAGGGATCAACTGAAACAATATGAATAATTGTGTTACAGCAATTAAACTAGGAAAAGAGAATTGTATGGAGATTTTCCCACCAATCAGGAAAGCCTGTCTAGATATAATAAGTTCATTAAATTCAAAGAAAATGAGGACCTTTCCAAAAAAATCTCTTATTGTGATATTTTTGGTTTCCTGACCATGGCCCCCATGACTATCCAGGTAAACTTGTATTTGTCTTGAGCTTGCATAGGAAACAAATCTGAAGGATGAACCAGGACTTGAATTGACCAAACATTGGTAAAAGGCCTGAAATTCGTGAGCCAGAAGTCACTAGCTGGGTGAAGGCCTCCTGTTAATTATAATTTGACTCATGGACCAACCAGCTTCTTGGTTCTTGTGATTCCCAGCTGATAAACAGAGCACTTGTACAAAGCAAACAGGGCAAAGTATTCCTATGGGCTTCAGAATACACATATTTATTGAAGCCCCATAGGTATATGCTTTGGAAAAGCTATTCTCAACCAAGGCTATAGTGGGGTATTGAAATGGGTTGAGCCCAGAACCAGAGTAGAAACCCAATATAAATAATCAAAAGGGTAAGTAGTAATCATCCTATATAATAAAGAGATAATATGCAAATTGACCATCACTCCAACACACAAGATGATTGCCTCCATGTGGATACAAGATGGCCGGAAGGCAGTTGTGGGCCATCAGGCCAGTAAGGGAGGGAAGTTAGATGTGCCTGGGCCAGGAGAGGAGGACAGTTGGGGGAGACTATGCCTACAGGGGAAGATAGTTAGGGGAGACCAGGCCAGCAGGGGAGGATAGTTAGGAATGACTAGGCCTGCAGGGGAGAACAGTTGTTGGGAGGGACAAGGTCTTCAAGGGAGGGACCAGGTCTGAAAGGGAAGTCAGGGAGGATAGATAGGGGCAACCAGGCCAGCAGGGGAGAGCAGTTAGGGGTGACCTGGCTATCAGGGAAGGGCAACTAGGGGCAATCAGGCTAGCAGGGGAGCAGTTAGGCACTGATCAAGCTGGCAGGGGAGTGGTTGGGGGATGATTAGGCTGGCAGGTAGAAGCATTTAGGGGCAATCAGGCAAGCAACTGGTTGGGAGCCAACAGTCCTAGATTGTAAGAGGAATGTCTGACTGCCCGTTTTGGCACCCCTGGAATCAGGCCTAAATGGGCAGTCAAACATCCCTTGAGGGGTCCCAGATTGGAGAGGGACAAATCTCCCCTTCCCCATGCACAAATTCCATGCACTGAGCCTCTAGTCACTAAATAAGAGCAGGGAAGAAGCAGACAAAGCAAGGGTCATGGACAAGGCGTGGAATTCAAGGAATGATGCATGGTAAGGTGAGGAGTGATTGGTGCATTACCTAGGGCAGACATTGTTTTCTGAGGCTGTCCTGTATGGACTAGGCAAAATGTAGGCAAGGAGGTTGAGCTAAAAGTATCAGAAGAAGGGAAAATTGAAGATCTATGGATAGAGGGGAATAAGATAGTTATTTTACATAAATACTTCTAGTACAGTGGAGAAGTTAGATGCACTCACTGATAATAAAAAGACAAGAAAATATGAGAAGTGCCTTGATATAAAGACAAATAAATATGGCAAATATGGAGAAAAGATAAATCAGTTTTCATTCAGGGAATCTTGGAAGACTTCATGGAAGAAGCATTTGACTGGAAGAGTCAAGGGGGCTGCAGAAGTGAGCAAGTCTGAAGTTAGAGAATGGCATCTGATTGGAGGTAAATTTGTGGGAAAATGGTTAAAGATAACTTTAAAATGTCTAACCAATATTACTGTGAGATGGAAATACTATTGAAAATATATTAGTACTAGGAGTGTATAAGATGGTCTTAATTTTCTTTCATTTTTTTAAACAATTCACATGGATGATAAACATTTCTACCTACTTTTGAAAACCACTTCTTATGAGATTATTTATAACTTCAAAATGTTTCCCATATTAGTTTGATTGGGTTATTTAGGTTGAATTTGTTAGAAACAGAGCCTGAAACAAGAATCTGGGTCCAATGGGACACAACTTACTGAGAGTGCACTTGAGAGAAATCTGTAAGGCAGGGAAGGAAGCAGATGGGACAAGGGAACTAGCTAAGCAAGAGTGTGGGTTCCTCTGGAGTACAGCCCCAACTTGATCCTATGGGGATCTCTGGAGCATGAATTGCATCACAGACTTGGTTCCACTCTGAAGCCAAGAGATAACCCTCTGTCTGACCTCACTATCTTTGGACTCAGATGTGTACCTTAGATAGCCTTATCTGAAAATAAATGGCATTATGGTAACTCAGCATGTCTTTAGTTTTCCATAGTCTCTCCTGTCTGATGATAAGCTGGGAAAGAATATGCTCCAATTCATATCTCTAATGGGGACACCTTGGAGTGTCTTAGAGACAGTGAGAAAGCTGCCATGACAATGTCAAGTTCTTTGAAACTTTTTTCCATTTTTAATCCCAGCTTCTCTTTTTCCCACCTTGTCTGAATCTTGTCATGATCTACATTGCCTGGTAACATTTTTGCTTAACCATCTATTAATATCAAATTGAGCCCAGAAGCCGGGGAGCATTGAGTAAGAATACAATGAGTGGGCAGGCTTTGGTACTAAAGTTCTGACTCAACCAAGTTTATTTCTAAGGAGGACTTTTTGATGATCAATGTGTAGTTGATGAGAAAGAGTGGATGATTTTCAGGATAAGTTAGTTGGTTATAGCAAAAAAATAATACAGCCAGTGAATTTCATCACTTCATGAGATTGTGTTTCTGGTACATGACCATAGAAAATGCCCTATCCATAGGTCACTTGTTAAACCAGAAAGTTTAAAAGAAAGTACTCAAATGAAAAGAAAACCAGGATTATGTCACAGGGACACCAGAGCTAGTTGGAAGGAGTTCTTGCCAGCTAAATTTATAACAATTTGAGCATCAAAATATTTAAGTTTAGTAATTCCTGGGTAAATACCAAAAAGAGCTAGACAAATCAACAAATAAACAGGGGCTCTCACTTAATTGAATGCTAATTACTGTCTGGTAGATGCATCAAATGAAAGTGGAAATCAGTATTTTGCCACAATCATAGTAAAGATAGGGATCAGGTGATAATCATCACAGGATGAAGTTCTCACAAGAAATAAGATAGGTGCATGGTGTTAAGTTCTTTAACAAACTATCTTATTAATTGCAAAGGGAGCATTTTAACTATGCTGTGGAGAAATTGGACAGCCCCTTGTTAAGGAAGCACTTGAACAATACTTTGGGAAATAAAAATCAACATCACTACTGAGAAGCTGATGAACATCCTGTTTCTGAATGTGATATTTTGACAAGGCACACTATACTCCATACAGTATTCCAGCTGAGAATGCACAACTTTAATCTAGTTATGAAAAACCCTCAGAAATCCCCAAGTAAAAATATTTAACATTAAATTGAAAGGAGGAGGTGGTATTATTTAAAAATGTCAATGTCATAACTGGAAAGACAGGCTGAGGAACAGTTCCAGAATAATGAAACTAAAGAGACATGGCAATTAAATAAAATGTGTGATCCTAGACTGTCTCCTATACTGGAAGGAAAATAATGTTATAAATATCCTAAAATTCACAAGTGTCTTTGTTTATTTAAAGACTACCCTTTGTAAACAGGTTCAACAATAAGGATTTTTTAAAAAATAAAGATCACCCTTATCCTTAGGAAACATACACTTTAGAATTTAGGGGTATGCCCTAACTAGTTTGGCTCAGTGGATAGAACATCAACCTGTGCCAAAACCGGTTCGGCTCAGTGGATAGAGTGTCAGCCTGTGGACTGAAAGGTCCTGGGTTCGATTCCGGTCAAGGGCATGTTCCTTGGTTGCGGGCACATCTCCAGTTGGGGGCATGCTGGAGGCAGCTGATGTCTCTCTCATCGATGTTTCTACCTTTTTATCCCTCTCCCTTCCTCTCTGTAAAAAATCAAGAAAATATACTAAAAAGTAAAGAACATCAACCTGTGGCCAAAGGGTACCAGGTTTGATTATGGTCAAAGGCACACACTTTGGTTGCAGGCTCCTCCCCACCTTGGGCCCTCGTTCGGGGTTCCTGCCGGAAACAATTAATCAATGTGTTTCTCTCTGCCTTCCCCTCTCTTCTACTTTCCTTAAAAATCATTGAGAATAGATCCTCTGGTGATGATTAACACCAAAAAAGAAGAAGAAGAAGGAGAAGAAGAAGAAGGAGGAGAAGGAGAAGAAGAAGAAGAAGAAGAAGAAGAAGGAGAAGGAGAAGGAGAAGGAGAAGGAGAAGGAGAAGGAGAAGGAGAAGGAGAAGGAGAAGGAGAAGGAGAAGGAGAAGGAGAAGGAGAAGGAGAAGGAGAAGGAGAAGAAGGAGAAGGAGAAGAAGGAGAAGGAGAAGAAGAAGAAGAATCTAGGTGTAGAGATACATAATGTATGCAAACTATTCCCTAATGGTTTAAAAAAATTCTATTTTATATATGTGTATGTATGCATATGTGTGCTGAGAGAAAGTGAGAAGGCAAGTAAACAAATCAGTCAAAAATTTAACAATAGATAAATGTGGGTGTACCTGCTGCTTTCCTGTGAGTTTCCAAATAAAAACATCATTTACAATTAAGACATTAAAAAAACATAGAGCCAATCAATGCAAGTATATCAATATCATCATCCTAAAATGGTTTTCTGTCAGCTGAACAAAATGGAATCCATTTCTCTCCCTTTATGCCAACACACAACCAAAGATCCTGCACCTAGACCATACTGATGGTTCTGAAGTGGTTTCCCAGTTCCCAAACTTTTCCTCTCTGATCATTTGGCCTGCCACATGTAAAATGAGTTGCCTTATGGAAGCATAGTTAGGGTGGTATCTGTCTTCTGCAAAACTCTCTGAGGGCTCCTAGTTGACTACAAATATACACCATACTCATTGTTTGATCTTCAAGACCCTCCAAATAATACCTCAAATTAGTATTCCTTCCTTTCCTTCTACTGATATCCATGACAAAGGTTGATGTAATAAAACATGAGCTCTGAGTTTCCACTTAACCCCAATATGAGGTGTTTGAGATTAGGAAAATTCCTCAACCTCTCTAAAGTACAAATCCTTCATTTATAAAAAAAAGAAAAAGAAAAAGAAAAGAAATTATAACACAGAGTATATAAGATGATGCTAAGAACTGTGTTAAACCTCATAATAATATGTCTTAGTCTATAACTACCATTTCCCAATTCTCTGCAAAAGCTTCTTCTGACCAGAATTCCCTTGTCATTGATTTTTTTCTTCATGAGAATATTCTTTAATTCAATCTCCATCTAATTTCCTCTGTAGAAATTCTTTCATCTTCCCCGTACACTTGTAATTATTCTCTACCTTTCACATTTTCAGAGTCATTTGTTCATATTTCTATTAAAAACCCATGTTTTATTCCTCATCCTTGTCTAGGTACTAGACCAAATGAGATTTCAGTAATTGTGGGCTCAGTTGCTGTGGGGACTCTTGCCCATTGAGCATTAGTTACTATCCCATATAGTAAGTGCTTGAATGGTATTATCTCCCATTTTAGAATGCTCTTTCATTTAGGGCAGTAGCCATATCATGTATTCATCAGAATTCCCCTCAGGACATTTAGCAGAGTGCAATTGGGGTTCTGTGTTTTGAATTTTGGTGAAATAACAATAATTAAAATGATGATGATAACAGCTAACACCACTGAGTACTAAGTTCCTAGTCATATTTAAGTAACACACACACACACACACTAGAGGAGGCTTAGTGCATGAAATTCATGCATGGCAGTGTGTGTGCCTAAGCCTAGCTTGCACCCTCTCCAATCTGGGACCACTCGAGGAACATCTGACTGCTCTAGGGATGTCTGACAGGTAGAGTCAGATATCCCTCTCACAATCCAGGACTGCTGGCTCCCAACTGCTCGCCTGTCTGCCTTCCTGATTGCCCCTAACTGCTTCTGCCTGCCAGTCTGATCACCCCTAATCACTCCCCTGCTAGCCTGATTGATGACTAACTGTTCTCCTGCCAGTCTATTTGCCTCTAACTGCCCTCCCCTGCAGGCCTGGTCACACCTAACTGCCCTCCCCTGAAGGCCTTGTTCTCCCCCCACACCCACTGCCCTTCCCTTTAGGCCTGGTCACCCCCAACTTCCCTCTTCTGCCAGCCTGGTCAACCCTAACTACCCTACCCTGCAGGCTTGATCACCCCCAACTTCCCTCCCTTGGAGGCCTGGTCTCTCCCAACTGCCCTCCCCTGCTAACCATCTTGTGGTGGCCATCTTATGTTCACATGGGGGCAGCCATCTTATGACCACATTGGGGCAGCCATGTTGTGTGTTGAAGTGATGGTCAATTTGCATATTACTCTTTTATTAGATAGGATAGAGGCCTAGTGGATGGGTGAGGGCCAACTGGTTTGCCCTGAAGGGTGTCTGGGATCAGGGTGGGAGTTCTCTTGGGGCATGGAGTGCCCTGGGCAAGAGACTTGTGGTGGTTTGCAGGCTGGCCATGCCCCTCAGCTACCTAAGTGGAGGCCCTGATATCTGGGATTTATTTATCTTCTATAATTAAAACTTTGTAGCTTTGAGCGGAGGCCAAGATAGGCCAGGGCTGTGGAAGCTTGGCTTCCTCCATTGCTAGGGAAACCCAAGCCTCCTGCTCATTCCGTGGCTGAAGCCATCTTGGTTGGGTTAATTTGCAAAATTGCTCCTGATTGGCTGGTGGGCTTGGCTTGTGTGTGTAGTGGAGACATGGTCAATTTGCATATTACTACTTTTATTAGATAGTATATAAATTACATGTATATATATATGTATATATATATATATATATATAGAGAGAGAGAGAGAGAGAGAGAGAGAGAGAGAGAGAGAGATTGATTTAATCGTCATAATAACTTTTATGAGGCAGATTCTATTACTAGTCCCATTTCCAGATAAGGAAACTGAAGGAGCTAAATTACTTGCCACAGTTAGTAAAATGGCAGAGCTAAGAATGAAGCTGAGACAGTTGGGCTCAATAACTCATTCTCTTAGAACATTTTGGGATTTTTACATCTGAAGGGCAGCACAATTTGCTACTGTGAACATCTGCAAGAGAAGATTGTTACAATGATGTTAATGCCATAGGAGAGCCCAGCCCCCTGGGCATCCTCAGGAAGCCATGTTCTTTTACTGTTTGGCATCCGTCCAGCAGGATGCTGCTTCCTGTCTGTGTCTTCCCTATTCCTTCTCATAAGCCAACAATACTCCTGAACTACCAGTTTATTTTTGAAGAATCTGTATGACAGATTCCTCACCACCAGATCTCTCCCTTTATTAGATTTTTGCTGTGATAATGCTATGTAACAACAACCCTCTCCCTCCTAAATCTCAGTGGATTACAACAACCAATGCTTATTTTTTTCTTGCTCTAGTCCAGTGGCCGGCAAAAATGTGGCTCATGAGCTACATGCGGCTCTATGGCCCCTTAAGTGTGGCTCTTCCATAAAATATAATGGCCTGGGTGAGTCTATTTTGAAGAAGTTTAAATTTAAAAATTTGGCTCTCAAACTTAAATTGTTGTACTGTTGATATTTGGCTCTGTTGACTAATGAGTTTGTCAACCACTTATAGTCTAATGATTGGCTGTTGTTTGGCTAGTATCTTCACTGGCCTTACCTGGTGGACTCTTAGCTTCAAATCACATTTGAGTTGGCTCCACGTGTTTTTATAATTTTGAAACTAGATAAACACCAAAGACAACTTCTTTACAAAGCAAATAATAAGCCAAATAAACTAAACTAATAATGAAGCATATTTAAGGCCTCTGGATATGACATGTCTAGTAATGGTGCATTGGCCAAAACAAGTTGTGTGAAACCAAAATGCACAG
>PVJN01045723.1:0-16771 GCA_004026805.1 Lasiurus borealis
GGGAATTGATAATATATTCTAATGTATTCTAATGGTGTGTGAAATATACATCTAAAGTCAGAATTTGTCAAAATTTCTTAACTGGGAGATGCTGATAACTATGTCCAAGTATGCATCTAAAATATTCCTGCCAAAGGGGGGAAATATGTCTCTATTCATTGATGCTCATATAGTGTAGTTAAAAGCTTCCTTATGGATTGCTAGAAAAATAATTAATAGGCCTCTCCCTGGAAATATGATAAAAGAATGAGGCACAGCCCTGTTGAGCTTATTTTCTTATTGTGTTTTGTTTTATTTTTCTGTTTTTCCCATCAGATAAGCGGGTAGTAAATGTATCTATAGTATTTGTTTTTAAAGATGTACGTTTCTTTATTTATAAAAAGATATAGCTGTCCTAGTTGGTTTGGCTCAGTAGATGAAGCGTCAGCTTGTGGACTGGGAGGTCCTGGGTTCGATTCTGAGTCAGGGCACATGCCCAGGTTGTGGGTTCAATCCCCAGAGGTAGGTGTGTGGGAGGCCCATCCATGATTCTCTCTCATCGCTAATGTTTCTATCAATCTCTGTCTCTCTCCCCCTCTCTCTTCCTCTCTGAAATCAATAAAAATATATTTTAAAAAATAAAAGGGAGGGCCTATGGTGTTGGAAAGACCCCCTTTTGCTCCCCCACCAAGACCTCTGCCCTCTTAAAGCCCTCGCTCTCTAGACTCTCAAATCCCAGAGGAATTCAGCAGCCTGAACCGAAGCTGCACATGACTCCTGCTTGAAGATTCAACTGCACAGTGTTCACACAAGCCCGGATTTATCCAGTCCTGCTTTTCTCCAGTAGCTAGAACGCGACTTGAGACAAACAAGCATTCTGACAGTAATATACACACACGGAAGTAGTTACATTTCCTCTCTGCCACATAATTTCTGTAACTGTCAAAACATATTGTCATTGCTCAACAGTGAGAGGCAAAAAGGTTTAGCTTGACTAATATGTTATTTGCCAATGATGGCAGAGAAAGTTGGTTTAAGGAAACAATGACATACTGTGTTCTCTTTCGCTCACCAACCGACATCTTCTGGCTTTGGTGCTAGACTCCCAAATAGCTCAGTGCATCTGACCGGAGGTCAGGTTACCCAAACACAGGCTGGCACACGTGCTGGGGCAGAACAAAGCAGGGGCACTAATGCATTTCTTAAAAAATAAGCTGATGTTTGATGTTGCCAACGGAAGGGGGAAAAGTACTCTTGGCGAAAAAAAATCAAAACTTCGCTGTTTTCTTACACTACCTTGTAGTTTGGTATTGTTTTTATTTTTACTCACCTTTAGGTAGGAGATGAAGAGGTGGGGGTCCATTTTAGTCCTTAACATAGCTTCTAAGGGTCACTGCCTATTTTTTTTTAAGTATATTTTTTATTGATTTCAGAGAGGAAGGGAGAGGGAGAGAGAGATAGAAACTTCAATGATGAAAGAATCATGGATTGGCTGCCTCTTGCACACCCCCTACTGGGGATGGAGCCTGCAACCAAGGCATGTGCCCTTGACCAGAATCAAACCTGGGACCCTTCAGTCCGCAGGAAAAGACTCTATCCATTGAGCAAACCCAGCCAGAGCCATTGCCTGCTTTTGATGTGATTACTTGAGTGGACAAAGAAGTCAAATAAGCAGACCAAGATGTATGTGTTGGGGGGGGAGGATATGGTGGGGGGATCTTGATCAAGGAAATTATGATTTTAAGTGAAGAAAATTTGGACTTAACCTGCATATGCTTCTTTGTAATATACCTAGTAAAAAAAGGTAAGCTGGTTTTGTTTCCAGGAGACAGAAATTTGAAACTTGAATAGTTTACCAAACAGATAAAAAGTTCACTATGGAATCCATGCTGTTTCCATGCAGATGCAACTGGTTTTGGGTTTAAAACTCGCACCAGATATATAAGGATCTAATTTAAGTAGCGGAGGGTTTTATATACCCCGTGGACCACCGCGATGTAGGTACAGAATCTTACTTAGGAAATTCATTTCTGCATCCCTGGTCCCACTGGAGATACCTAACAAATACCTTAGGGATGTCCCCAATTTTGATGAAATAGATAGCTGTGGTTAAGCCTAAATTTTTTTTGTATCAGTGGTGTTTGATAACCTAACCAGAAGAAAAACAAAAAAAAAAGGACAATATCAGGGCTTCAGTAAATATCCAAAAGATAGAAAAAAAAATTCAAAAATCTCCAACAGGCACCCCTAAATTCTTGCCTAAAGGAAAAGAGTAGACTCATGTAAGAGAAATAGCCAGACTTGGATCATTTTGAGAAAATGGGTTGTTATACCAGATTATTTTGAGGCTTAAGAAATAACACAAACAATGGTGGGGTGGGGGGGGGAGGCGGTAAAAGGTAGAATTGGCTCATGCACTGTCAGGAATGAGAATGCCTTTATAATTCATGCGGGGCAAGGCTCCAGTATGTTCCTCAGCACAGATACTGTTCCAGATGCTGTTCCAGTCACAATATGTCAAAGGACAAAAGGGGTTTTGTACATAGAACATAAGGATTAGATGATTATAATAATAAAAATAATGAAACATCCTGGCCAGCCATGGATCAGTGATTGAACATCCATCTATGAACCCCGAGGTCACAGTTCAATTCCTGATCAGGGCACATGTACAGGTTGCAGGCTCCATCCCCAGTAGGGGGCATGCAGGAGGCAGCCAATCAATGATTCTCTCTGACCATTGATGTTTCTCTCTTCCTCTCTCTCCCTTCCTCTCTGAAGTCAATAAAAATATATATTTTAAAAAATAATGAAACATGCCGAGACCGGTTTGGCTCAGTGGATAGAGCGTCGGCCTGTGGACTGAAAGGTCCCGGGCTTGATTCTGGTCAAGGGCATGGACCTTGGTTGCGGGCACATCCCCAGTGGGGGGGCGTGTAGGAGGCAGCTGATCGATGTCTCTCTTTCATCGATGTTTCTAACTCTCTATCCCTCTCCCTTCCTCTCTGTAAAAAATCAATAAAAAAATATAAAAAAATAATGAAACAGGAACTGATATCAAAATATGAGGTCATTTTCTGCATTATATCCTTTAGTCTTCATAACAATTCTCTAAAAGGGACATTCAGCCATAACTTAAAGGTGCATGCATTCACAGCTGTAAGGACCACATAGCTTATGAATGGTCAAGCCAAGAACTGAACCCAGACATACACGTTCTGACCTCAGGTCCAGTGCACTTGAACTCCCATGCTTCTTTGGAAAAGCTGGGTCAGCATCTGTTCTCCAGGCAACAGAATCAGTTTTGGGTAGCTCCCCCTGGCATCCTGCTCTCTGCGCTTTGGAAGGAGACTGTGCATGAAGGCACAGTCTGGGTTCCCTTTAAGAGGATGATTCACCCTTGTCACAAGTTTGCAGCGGGGGCCACAGTGCATCTCGGCGAGAGGCCTGCCCATGTCACGGATGTGCAAGCACAAGATGTTCCCTTCCAGCGTGAGGTCGGGGGTGGCAGAGGCAACAGCAGCGCGAAATCCTACACTGGCTCTCCTCCGCGCATCAGTCATGCCGGGCCCTTCTCAAGTTTCTCTCTCACTTTATGAATGAAAATCCTTGTCGCTGCGCCCTCCAAACAGGGCGCTTTTTCTCCTCCTCCTCTGAGGAGAGTCCTGTACAGGCTCTTACAGGCACTGCGGTGTCTCAGAGCCACTTGCTAAGTGAGGACTGAAGTCCTATGAAAAGTGCGGTTAAGATATTAATGAAAAGTCAGGGCTGGAGCACAGTGCTGTCGTGACACGCTGATGAAAGTGTCTGAACACTGGGCATGAGGAGGAGCCAGCTCTTAAAAAGTATTCAGGCCGGAACCGGTTTGGATAGAGCATTGGCTTGCGGATTGAAGGGTCCCAGGTTCGATTCCAGTTAAGGGCATGTACCTTAGTTGTGGGCACATCCCCAGTAGGGGGTGTGCAGGAGACAGCTGATCGATGTTTCTCTCTCATCGATGTTTTTGACTCTCTATCCTTCATTTCCTTTCTGCAAAAAATCAATAAAATATATATTTTTTAAAAATGTTCAGTCCTAGCCGGTTTGGCTCAGTGGAGAGAGTGTCAGCCTGTGGACCAAACGGTCCTAGGTTCAATACCTGTCAAGGACACATAGTTTGATTGTAGGCTTCTCCCCGGTTGGGGCTCATACAGGAGACAACCAATGGCTGTGTTTCTCTCACATTGATGTTTCTCTCTCTTTTCTTCTCTCTTCCACTCCTCTAAAAATCAATGGAAAAATATCCTCGGGTGAGAATGATCAAAAAACAAATACACAGAATGTGCAGATAATCAAAGGCGTGGGATGGCAAATGATTTCTTTCCTTTTTAGAGATTTAATTGTTGCTGAAGATGCAATGGGCAGTGTAGTAAAAATGTGAACATGGGAAAACATTGCCTTATGTTCAGGATGCCTTGTGCACCTGTCGTTCTTCTAGTTATTGTGTATAGCGGGGTGGGTGTCTGGGTTTCAAGATCAGCTGCCTCTTAGATTTTCCATTCCTCCGGTGTAAATTCATCCATTCCCTCCCCCCATTTTAATGTGGTAATGGTCTTTGTTGCTAGCTCTTGAACCCTTCAACCATATGACGGTGGCCCAGACACACACATGACTTGACTGTCCCATGGGAATCTCAACGTCCAAGGCCCTCACCCTTCCCCACACCTGGTCCTTGCCTAGTGAGCCACACACTCTCCACCCAAGTGTGCAAACCTGAGTGCCTGGAGCCATTCCTCCAGAAATAAAACAACCGTCTTTTTTAAAGTATCACAGTCCTCTCCACGCCACTGCCACTGTGACACTGAGGTACTCCCCCTCGCTAACCCCATTGCGAAGGCCTGGTCTCCCCTTCATTCCCTGCAAGAAGCCGGAGTGATGATCACTTTCCAACCACAGACTCTTCCCACCACTCTCCCATGTCAACCCCTCTCACAGCTTCCTGTTACCCTCAGGATTAAGGTCTAACTCCTTGGTTCTCAACCTTTCTAATGCGGCGACCCTTTAATTCAGTTCCTCATGTTGTGGTGACCTTCCCAACCATACTTCATAACTGTAATTTTGCTATTGTTATGAATTACAATGCAAATACTTGTGTTTTCCGATGGTCTTAGGCGACCCCTGTGAAAGTGTCGTTCTACCCCAAAGGGGTTGCGACCCACAGGTTGAGAACCATTGGTCTAACTGGTTCTGATGTCAATAAGGTCCCTGTGACCTGAGCCAAGTTTCTATTTAGACTCCTCTCTCCCTGCGATCACCTCTCCCGTCACTTGCCACCTGGTTAGCATCTGCAGCAAACCGTAATAACCGTGACGCTTGGCTCACAGATCTCGGGTAATACTCTGTCCTTTCCACAATATGGCCACCTCTGCCCGCTCCACTCCCAACACACACTCCCCTGATTCATCCCGTGTCTGTCCTCCAGGGCTTTGCTCAGGTGATCCAAGGACCCTGGCGCTACCTGCATTCTAGCACTTTCCACGCTCTATTATAACTGTCTGCTCCCGGGCCCACACTCCTTCCCTTGACCTCAGACTCCGTGATGGCTGAGATCCTGTCTCACTCACTGTGTGTTCCCTAGCTCAGTCCTGCTTACAGGTGGTTAGAACATCAATAAATACCTAACAGTAATTCAGTAATTTCTAAAGATCAAGTCCTATTCAAATATCCAATGTATTAGCATAGACAATATTTAGATAGATTTACATATTTATACTCTATAATTATCTATCTATCTATCTATCTACATATATATATACATATACATACACACACACACACACACACACACACACACATATATATTGGTACCTCGAGATATGAGTGCCCTAACATACTAGATTTTTGAGATACGAGCCCTCGAGCGAGCGATTTTTGCTTTGAAATACGAGCAACATTTGAGATAGGAGTCATCTCGCGGATCGGCTGCACACGACCCACCCATCAGTTTACCTCTACTCGAGCGTCTCATAGTTTCCCACGCCTCCAGGTTACGGAACAAATTAAACTCGTATCTCGGGGTACCACTGTATATATATGTAATATAGATCCCTCCCTGTTGGTGGCAAAGATTTGATAAGGTTCAGGAGAGAGAGTGCTATTCCATGAGCGCCAAACAGACTACAAACAGGGGAGCAAATTCACCAAATCCTGATAAAGGAGGAGGCGGTGACGTTCACGGCCATGGATGAAGGACGGGAGGCCCTCCTAGCAGCCTGGCGGGGTGGGCTGGGAAGAGCATGTTCCGGAGGAGGGGAAGGCAGAGCTGAAAAGCTTGAAGATGAAAGATGCCACCTTCTGGCACTTCTTTTTTTTTTTTAAATAAAATATTTTTATTGATTTTAGAGAGGAAGGGACAGGGAGAGAGAGAGATACAACATCACGATGAGAAAGAATCATTGATGGGCTGCCTCCTGCATGCCCCCTACTGGGGTTGAGCTCACAACCCAGGCATGTTTCCTTGACCAGAATCGAACCCAGGACCCTTCAGTCCACAGGCCAACGCTCTATCCGCTGAGCCACACCAGCTAGGGCCTGGCCTTTCTGACTGTAGCTTCGTCTCCACACCCAGCATCCCTGAAGCTCCTGAAGTGCATCCATCATTGTTCTGGATTTATCCTCCTCTCTTCCCCGCCAGGCCAGGCTGGCATGATCTATGAGAAGGGGCATAACTCACCCGTGTGGCTTGCCCACACAGGTCGTAATCGGCAGTGACGTATTTTGTGACAGTGCTGTATAAAAGATGAGGAACGTAAATAAAACGCACTGTATATTATGGGGTAACAGAATACAAAGCACCGCAGATCTCCTCCTTGGCAGACCAGATGCTCCTAGGATTTAAGTCTGAAAGAGAGGGCATTCCGAGGGAAGGCTGCAATCCTGCCGGAAGCTCATCCCCTTCCGATGTCGCCCCGCCTCCAGTCTTCAGCGGCTTACCACAAAACCTTCCCACCCAGAGCTAATGCGGGGTGTCCTCCCGGACTTTGTGATATTTCCCACCTCCAATCAAACATCTAGAGTGTGACTTCAGTTTTCCTTCCACACATTATCTCACAGAGCCCTTGGCTTTTGATATGTTGCAAACCAGCAAACATAGTTGATAAGAAACAGCAAGTTGCCAAAATGGGTTTGGTTCAGTGGATAGAGCATCGGCCTGCAGACTGAAAGGTCCCAGGTTCGATTCCGGTCAGGGGCATGTACCTTGGTTGCGGGCACACCTCCAGTAGGGGGCGTGCAGGAGGCAGCTGATGGATGTCTCATCAATGTTTCTAACTCACTATTCCTCTTCTTCCCTCTCTGTAAAAAATCAATAATATATATATATATATATATATATATATATATATATATATATATATAAAGAATCAGCAAGTTACTAGTTAATGGGCAACATTCTGGAGTCACATCTAAGGCTGAATGCTGACCCCACTGCTGGAATAATTACGGTAAATCCTCACTTCATGCCAGTGAACTGCGGGGAAATGAAGGGTGATAAAGTGTGAAATTCAGCCCAGACTAATTGAGATAAACGAGACTTGAGTTCCTATATCATCTCATCAGTGTTATTAGGACACCATATTGAAGGAAATGACATCACTGGAGAACTGCTGCATATTACTATTGGCTAATCATGGGGACTCACGTCTCTTACTCTTGAAAATGGGACTCGTGTCTCATTCATTTCTGAAGCTCCAACATCTAACACACTGTGGAATCCTCTTGCAATGATTCATGTCCTCTGACTTAGGACTACAACCAGGGCTGGGTCAACAGCCGACTCCAGAGTGGGCTACTGTCTTCCATTCCACCCAGCTTCCTTCGCCCATCTTGTGCCTGTCACTGTAAACTAATGAGCAGAAGAGCAAGGGGCTGAGACCTATACTCATGAGTATGTAACTAGGAGCCATTTGGGGTTTCTAGTCTCAGATGTAGGGATATTATCAAACTGCCCCAAAAGAGAAATGTGCTGGAAGTTGTCCTAGGTTGTCTCCTGGAGGATTAGATTCTGGGATTTGTGTGCCAGAGTTCTGTTAGAAAGTGTTCTTAAAAACCATGGGAACGAGCCCTAGCCGGTCTGACTCAGTGGACAGAGTGTGGGCCCACTGACTGAAGGGTCCCAGGCTTGATTCTGGCTAAGGGCATACACCTTAGCTGCAGGTTCCCTGACCCTGGCAGGGGTGCATATGCAGGAGGCAACCAATCAATGTATCTCTCTCACATCGATGTTTCTGTCTCTTCTTCTCCTTTCCATTCTCTTGAAAAATTAATGGAAAATATTCTCTGGTGAGGATTAACAATAATAACAAAAACACACACACACAAACACACATACACACACACCTCACAAAGTTGTGGGGACAAGATGGGCTGAGGGAGGAGTGGCGTTTGGATGCAGCGGGTGCCACTGGAGTTGAAGGCCCTTCAGATGTGTGTCTATTTGAGGCAAGGGGGCTGAGGGCCAGGTCTATGGAGTCCTGGGTCCCCCAGTTCAGAGCACCAGCCTCTAGCTCCTTTTCTAGCTCCCCCCGAGGTCAGAGGCTGGATGCCAGGGTGCTGGGGCGTTTTGGACAAAGCATCCCTCGCCAGGTCCCAGCAAACTGTAGACACACAGCAGAGGCTTACCTTTGGCTAAAATGTGCAACACGCTCATTGCACAATTTTACTACTTGGATTAAAACTGAGGAATCCTCCTCTGCTGTGAGGGCCACTTAAATATATTTTATTTTCTTTTTACAGAGAGGAAGGGAGAGGGATAGAGAGTTAGAAATATCAATCCGCTGCCTCCTGCATGCCCCCTACTGGGGATGTGCCCGCAACCAAGGTACATGCCCCTGACCGGAATCGAACCTGGGACCCTTCAGTCCACAGGCTGATACTCTATCCACTGAGCCAAACCAGTTGTGGCAACTTTGAGGGCCACTTAGTTAGGATCAGAAAAAGAAGAAAAAGCTAAGTTCACATTACAAGGGTAATACCTTTCTCTGATTCACCTTCAAAAGACTTCCGCTACCTTTCCAAAATACTATTAGTTTCGGTCTCACTTACTTTTTGAACCAGAATAGATTTAAATGAGCTCCACACATCTTCCTAATGATCTAGTCACAAAGGTCCAGATAATTAGAAGTACTTTTGAGGTCAGCAAAACGGAGGTAAGACTCATGTAGGCAGATTTTAGAGGAACATAATAACAGGTTAGGATTCAGTACTTTGGAAATGGCCCTGGCCAGCTGGCTCAGTATCTCTCACTGAGACTCGGTATTTTCACCTGTACAATGGGCACAAAGGGAGCCACTAGGTGATGTTAAAGAACAGATGAGCCACCATATGTAAAGTGACCAGCATACAACATATTACACGCACCTCACATAGAACAATGTTGATTTCTTTTGCTCTGTCGTCTTCTCCATTAACCCACTAAGGAATTTTCTAAGAATGCGCCTTACAATTTAAAAAGGGTATATGATGGCTAGAAATACATGGTGATAAAAGGAGACTTGACTTGGGTTGGCAGACACACAATGCAATATACAGATGATGTGATGATGCACCGTAGAATTGTACACCTGAAACCTGTATTATTTTCTCAACCAATGTCACCCCAATAAGATAAAATTCAATTTTAAAAAAGGCACATGATGTTTCTATTGCTCAAATTTATAACCAGAAGAAAAAAAAAGGTACATGAGGAGGCCTAGTGCAAAGAAACTATGACTCATGAGCCACAGCCAGCGATTAAACCTTAATACGACCTGACAGCTTTAATTTTTATATAAATACCACCAGGGCCTATCACTCATATTATGGATTTCAGGCTTAACAAATGTAATTTAAAAACAACAAAGCTGCTTCTCAAGGTGTACAGCGAAGCACTGACATTTTCAAAATGGAAAGGGCTCCGCGTGTGAGATTTGAAATGGAAAACTTAGCAATTCTTCTCTTCACCTGACAGAAGTTATCAGGATGGACCCTGGCAATGCCTGGCCATTTTATTTTTTAAGCTGAATTATTGATAGGTTAGCGCAACTTCTCATGAAATTGTATATATGTTTAGATACAGAACAAGAGCTAGTAATTGCTGGAATTTGCTAACTGTCACCACCATAATCTTCATTTTACCATCGAGAAAACCAGAGCAGAGAGACGGCTAATGCCCTTTGATTCCTGATTGCTCTCCTCTAATCTGTATTACTTTTACCACATAACAAAGTGTACCGTGTGTGCGGGGTTTACTGAAGACACAGCAGGTCTACAGAAGGGGTTTGCAAGGTCCTCGTGGAGTTAGTGAGGAGGTAATGGCTGGACCTCACTGCCCAGACCAGGTTTTTTCTCCCGAATCTCAAGTGCTTTCTGGATTGTGGCTCCAGCTCCAGGGACCAGAACACATACAAGGAAACACAGTTTTCTGTGCTCTCGACACAGAACTGAGTAGAACGACGATAGGGACTCATTGGTTTATCAACCACATACACCCCTGCTTGCTACTTCAGCACTAAATTCAACTCGTGAATTTCAAAACAAATAACCTTGTGATACAGTCTAAATCTGCTAAGCAAATTAGAAATAATAAGCAATATTATCGTCTTATCCAAAGTAAATAAGAAATATAGCTAGTTTGTGGCAATACGTCTATACAAGAGGAAAGCAAATTACTATTTTAACTCTCCTACTGTCTGCATGACATTCTTTGATTCAGCAAATATTTATTGAGCATCTACTATGTGGCAGGCACTGCACAGCATTCAAGATTCACCCTTGAACAGCAACAACCACAGAATCTCTTGCCTCAATCCTCACTGGAGAGTAAGGCTGTGGCGAAAACAAGGTCAGCCGATCTAGTGGCTGATGCTGCTTTGAAAGAGCAGTGATGGCACCAGTACGTACTAAATACTGTACTGGCAAGCTTCTTTTTTTAAAATATATTTTATTGATTTTTTACAGAGAGGATTGGAGAAGGATAGAGTTAGAAACATCGATGAGAGAGAGACATCGATCAGCCACCTCCTGCATGCCCCCCACTGGGGATGTGCCCACAACCAGGATACATGCCCTTGACCGGAATCAAACCTGGGACCCTTTAGTCCACAGGCCGACGCTCTATCCACTGAGCCAAACCGGTTTCGGCAGCAAGCTTCTTTTAATAGCTTTCAAATGCCCCCTCTTTCTCACCGTCCAGCCATGGGTTTCATTCATCATGTTATCCTATGCTGAAGCGACCCGCCAGCAAATCAGCTAATACTTGTTTAATGTCTTCTGCACTGCAGATGCTAAACCAGACATCGGTACAGTTCAAAAGGGCTTGCATTTCAAGGGACTAATCAAAGCAAGCAAAAGGGAGTCAGCCTGCACACCTACCAGCCCCGGGCCACCAAGGCAGGCCGGACA
This sequence comes from Lasiurus borealis, assembly GCA_004026805.1. NCBI lineage: Eukaryota > Metazoa > Chordata > Mammalia > Chiroptera > Vespertilionidae > Lasiurus > Lasiurus borealis. The sequence goes on from PVJN01045723.1 coordinate 11,398, forward strand.
CCTGGGCACGTGCCAGGATGCCTTCTTCACTCCTGCTCCTCTTGCGGTTGCCCCGGAGAGCCAGGCACGCGACCGGGTGAGAGAGCAGCTCTAGGAGAGTGGCAAACAGCTCTCTTGCTCCTTTCCAGACTCTTCCAGGGAATCATGAACGTGTGAAGGCGGAGCCAGACTGGCCAGGTTCATAGGTACGTTCTGCACAGCGATATTCAGACCTGCTGGCTGCCAGTGCTGGCCCTTCAAGGTGACAGGCCTCCAGTGGAAAAGTCTGAAGGTTGATAAGTCTCATTTGGGGTCACCTTGCTTAGCTGTCACCTTAGCTGGCAAAGAGAACATTTTTAGAAGAAAAAAAAAACCCAACAAAACAAAACCTTAATAAGCTTTAAACAGCAAGGTTTCCATTTCCAAAGGAATGAAGACACAGTTTCTTTCAGCTTTAAAAAAAAAAAGAAAGAAAGAAAGAAATAAAGAAAGAAAAAAGAAACGGATTTCACATTTCTCTGTTATGTGAAAGTGTGTGAGTAACCAGTTACAGGCGGATTACAAAGGCCTCTGTTTTCAAGGCAACACGAGAGCACTTACAAATAATGGGGCTGGGAGATGCCTTTTAAATCCCCTTTCTCTTTGGTTGAGACACAGATTTGCACTTGTTACAAGATAACTATGTCACTCATGCATCGCCACTTGTGAGGCATGCCAACATCCCTTCCTTTGGGGGCTGTGTTCTCCCTGCCTCTGCCGTCCCCTGTATGTCTGAGCATCTGATTTCCACGGCGGTGTTCAGGGTGCAGGCAAACATTTTCTTCCCTTGCGCGGGAAAGAGAGAAGATGTCTTAGAAACTCTACAGGGATTCGAGCCCCATCGTGTTCAAACTTACAGATGGATGTGAATCTAAATGTATTTGTTAGGGAAAAAAAATTCTATTGCTTTCAGAGAGGAAGGGAGAAAGAGACAGAAACATCAGACAGAGAATCATGGACCGGCTGCTTCCTGCACTCCCCCTACTGGGGATGTAGCCCGCAACCCAGGCATGTGCCCTGACTGGGAATCGAACCATAGGTTAGCGCTCAATCCGAGCCACATAGGCAGGGCTCAAAATGCAGTTTTGAAAACGATCTTTAGCTTTCAGTTGGCCCTTCGCAGCACAATATTATTTCCATTAGAAAGAGCTTCTAGTTAAATGTTTTGTCAACAGCCAGAGCATTATGGTCGTCATTAAAGAAAATCTAGATCTCCGTCTTACTCCTTTCATCAAACTCTGAGATCCTAGACACAAATAACTGTGCAGGAACCATTTCCCGCCTTACAGATGAGCAAAGCAAGCCTGCCTGGGAAAGTGACGGGAAATGGGTGGTTGACAATAAAAAATAGCACAGGGGTTCTTCTGAACTGATGAAAAATTTTGGGAAATATTTCCTCCTTCTGTTTCTCCTTTAGAAAAAATTATACTCAGCTGTCCCCATTCACTATAACTAATCTCATGCATCGATATGAAAAAGTGGGATAAAAAAGAAATGAACATCACAATCCCACATTTCGCCTAAAAATAGTCAGGGGGCCATTAGGATCTTCTGGGGTGGGGATGATGAGGTCTCGGGAAATGGAGGGGTATGCTTGTACAGTTTGAACATGGCTGTCCTATAATTCCAATGAATCTTTTGGTTGAGAACTAAGAATTCAAATTCTGAGGTTCAACAAAGAAGGGAGTTCATATAACATTATGATCTAAACACAAAGATGTTCTAGTGAATTCTGTCATTTTATTTCCTCATCTTCATTGTAGTTATAAAATTATAAAGGAGCTCAGCTAGCATGGCTCAGTGGTTGAGCATCGACCTATGAACCAGAAGGTCATGGTTCAATTATCTGTCAGGGCACATGCCTGGTTTGCAGGCTCAATACCCAGTATGGAGCATGCAGGAGGCAGTTGATCAATGATTCTCTCTCATCATTGATGATCCTATCCCTCTCTTTCCCATTCCTTTCCTCTCTGAAATCAAAATAGAAATATATTTTTTAAAAATTATAGAAGAGGTGATTCTCCCATCTTTCACTGCAATTAGTCCATTTCTAAAAGATGATTACTTGGTCCCAAGTTTCCTTTCTGCCTCTCTCTCTCCCTGTCACCCCAAACACCCAACAAAAAGCTTACCAGTTGGTTAGTCAGTGTGTTATTAGTTCATGGAAATGCTAGTATTATTTAACAATAAAAATAAAAATCGCACTCAGGCGAGTCTTGAATTATTCATGCCCGCTGATTTTACATAATTTGGCCATGCCTCCCTTTATTGCTGTTTCCGTTTCTATCACTAAACAATTCTCCGCTAGGTCCACCTTGGATCCCTGTGAACAAGGAGATAACACTCGCAAAATGTTCCTTTGGAGACGATGTTCTGAGCTGATGTCCAAACAGTCACAGGGAAATGCCCAGACCAGGGAAATGGCAAGGAGACCCCTCCGTGCCCTGAATGAAAAGTAGAGTATTAGGACTTTTTTTTAAAAAAAAATCAAATTTCTTTAGAATTTAAAAATCTGTCGCGACACAAAAGCCCGCAAAATTGAACCATCACAGGAGCAGACTTTGAAGACTTCCACTGTCACTCTGTTTTCATTCTGAGGACACAGACCCGAGACATCATTTGAAACACAATCAAGGCACTTAATGTGGTTCTGACACGAAGCGTTATTAATGGTTAACGTCAGGCTCTCTCTTCTGTGAGCAGCAGGGAGAGATGGGAAGGAAGTGTCTGAACAGGTAAGCATCGGGCAGGCAGGGGAGAGGCAAAATGACAGGAGCCGCCTGGTGAGTCTTTAATAATCTATATCTATGTCTATGTCTATATATCTATATCTATATATCTATATCTATATACTTATATATCTATATCTATATCTATATCTATATCTATATCTATATCTATGCCTGCATCTATATCTATACCTGTATCTGTATCTATGTCTATGTCTCTGTCTATGTCTATATATCTATATCTATATCTGTATCTGTATCTATATCTATACCTATATCTATACTGCATCTATATCTATATCTATGTCTATGTCTATGTCTATATCTATGTCTATATATCTATATATCTATATATCTATATCTATATCTATATCTATATCTATATCTATATCTATACCTATACCTATATCTGTATCTGTATCTGTATCTATATCTCTACCTGTATCTATATCTATGTCTATGTCTATATATCTATATCTATGTCTATGTCTATATATCTATATCTATATCTATATCTATGTCTGTCTATGTCTATATATCTATATCTATACCTATACCTATATCTGTATCTGTACTTGTATCTATATCTATGTCTATGTCTATGTCTGTATCTATATATCTATATATCTATATATTGATTTCAGAGAGGAAGGAAGAGGGTGATAAAAACATCAATGATGAGAGAGAATCATTGATTGGCTGCCTCCTGCACCACCCCACTGGGGATGGAGCCCACCGGAATTGAACCCAGGACCCTTCTGTCCGCAGGCTGCCACTGTGTCCACTGAGCCAAACCTGCCAGGGCTGTGATGAGCTTTGCTGTGGCAGGTACTTCGCACAGCATGGTGCTGGGGCCCGGCATACACTGGCCTGGGTGTTATGCTGCAGGCCCTCTGAACTGCATAGAGATGTTGCTCGTAGTTACAGAGAAAAGCTAGTTATGGCAAGATCAAGACAGAGCCCATGAAAACAAGAGAAAGCCAAGAAGGATGCAAGGGAGAGAACACCAAACACCTAACCTTGGTTCTCAGAAATGCCTTCCTGAGCAAGAGAAGGATGGGGGGGGGCGGGAATGGGTCTTCTTGTTAAAATCACTGCTTATGGTTGTGCTCATTTCCACGTTGTTAGCAAGTGCTTAGCGTCGGGGCCTGAAGTGTAAAGGAAACCTTGGCGGTGACAGTCTTCGAATGTTCGGTGCTAAGTGTGGGAAAGGGAAAAAACAACAACACCCACGGAAAATGCTGTAATGAACTGACATGTTCTATTTAAAAACTGTTTGTCAGCCGTAGTTAAGTTGACGCTGTCAGCATGGCAACAAATCATAACATTCTGTGTGTCCGTGGCGTGCTGGGAGCTGTCACGGCACATGGCACGGCCAGTGCATCCTGGTGGGAGCGGAGATGACGCAATCAACGGAACGGAGCAGAACAGGCCTGATCTGCTGGTCCCTAAAGGTCAGCCATTCAGAAAATGCCTCCTCTGGGCCTACGAAGGAGACCTGCTGTTCAGAGCTTTGTCCACGGGATCGGAATGGCCCTGAGGACTAAGCGGATTCCCTCCTCTCTGTGGGTTAAGCTGCAATTCATGAAGTGATTCAGGGGCTGCAAAGATGATGCTCCCCACTACACCTGCCTCCTTGCTGGCTTTACGACCAGGGAGAAAAGGACAAAGATCAAGAGCACAACCCAAATCCAGACTTGGGGGTGTATAGGTCTGGACTGAGGCAGGCAAAGCTATGTGTTCATCCGATGCCCTTCCCTGGTTCCCGGATGCAAGTCCAGCGGCTGGTGGGTCACATGACCAAGCTCTTGGCCTTGACTTAGGAGCAAAAGCGCCACTTCCACCTCACTTCTGAGAGTCTATCTGGGTCTGAAATTGGCTCTCCCCTCTTTCCTGGGCTGGAATGGCCAAGGGCAGTGCAACCTTGGCAGCCATGTTTTCCAGAAGGCAAAACTCCTGACAGCCTGAGACCCCTAAATGGTCAGAACCACGGTCAGTCTAGAGCAGCGGTTCTCAACCTTTCTAATGCCACGACCCTTTAATACAATTCCTCATGTTGTGGTGACCCCCAACCATACTTCATAACTGTAATTTTGCTATTATTATGAATTATAATGTAAATACCTGTGTTTTCTGATGGTCTTAGGCGACCCCTGTGAAAGTGTCGTTCGACCCCCTAAGGGGTTGTGACCCACAGGTTGAGAACCACTGATCTAGAGCATTTGCTATGGTCCAACACAGGAGAGAGAAATAGATATTTCCATGCTTCCACACTATTTTGGAGAATGTCCTTTATAGAAGTTTTACCCCTAACTCATTCAGATCCTGAATATAACACTGGAGAATACGATGCCTTGGGAAACGTCACTCAATACCTTAGAATTGGTTCCCCATCTTTAAAATGAACACCGACATATTTGCCCCCTCCTTTTTTTTTTTTTTTTTACCTAATGGAATATGGCCATCAATCATTCTGTAAGATGCTTTTATACAAACATCTAGATATACATATTAAAACCTAAGCAACCCTCCACCGGTAGCTATGACACTCACTGACCACCAGGGGCAGATGCTCAATGCAGGAACTGCCAAGCTATGGTGACGGCAGCTGTGGTTCTCAGGTGATG
>PVJN01045724.1:0-16754 GCA_004026805.1 Lasiurus borealis
TATTTTTAAAACCTGTAAGCTTTTTTTCCCTGTTTTATTACTTATAACTAAACTGATTTATACAGAATGACAATGTAAACAAAGTTAAATAATAAAAAATAGAGACTGAGTTAATTTCCAACATAAACTTTAAAAAAGATAAATTATAATATATAAAGACTATAAATAAAATTTTCAAACAAGCTAATTATATAACAAAGATTTCTAAGAACATAAAAGAAAATGCAAAGATATTTAACCTATTAATTAGGGAAATACAAATTAAAACATTAATGTGACACCGTTTTATGGAGCCATGTGTGATAATCAATACCAATTGATAAAAACAACATATTTAAACTCTAAGTCTTACAGACTGCTGCTAGGAGTATAAATGTTTACAATTACATTGAAGAATAATTTCACAGTCTATAGAAAATGAAACTTATCCTGTCTTATGGAATATATAGAAATATGTGGAATACATAAAATATATACCCAAGAGAAATACCTTATTCAAAAGTGAATAAAGTGTTTGTTGCCACTCATAGAGGCTATTTATGGCAGTGTTATTTATGACAGTGGGAAATTGAGAACATAAATGTCCATCTATGAGGGTATTGATAAATAACAATAGCAGCAACAACAATAATAGCACTTAGTCTATATTAAGCAATGTTCTTTCTAAAAAGTTTACTTTTATTAAATTATTTAATGTTCATAAAAACACTAAGAAAAAAGTGCTATCATTAATCCCATTTCAAAGATAGCAAAACTAATGCAGAGTTTAATTATGTAAATTGACAAGTCCATACAACTAGTGAGAAGCAGTGTCAAGATCCAAATTACAATAATGCTCTAGAAGGCATTAACTTAACAGCCATCCTATCTAATAAAGAGAGAATATGCTAATCGACCCTCATACCATTGCAAAGATGGTGGCACCCACAGCCAATAAGGAGAAAATATGCTAATTGATTTCTATGCCCTCAAATATGGAGGCACCCACAGCCACAAAATGGCAGTGCCCAGTCCCCTCAGCCCTACTGGGGTGGCCAGCACTTGGCAAATCTGGGTTTGCCCCCAAGTGGGACTGGCCACTGTGTGTGCCTGCCTCTGGAGTTCCCCAGTCTCCTCAGCCTCCCAGCTTCCCAGGACTGCCTGAGGCTCAAGTAACCAGAGCCGGCCAAGGCTTGTGCTACTGGCAGTGGCAGCAGCAGAGATGTGATAAGGGGTCACCTTCCCCTGATAGCCGGGTCACCTCCTGGCCCTGAGGGCTCCCAGACTGTGAGGGGGGCAGGTGGGGATGAGGGATCCTTCATCCAGTGAATAAATTTTCATGCACCAGGCCTCTAGTTCTCCTATAATATATACCAACTTGTATTATGTGTGTATTTCCATCCAATGGAATAAAATTAAGCCATTAAAGAAAATGAATTCAAGTTATATAAATCAACTTGAGTAGATCTTAGAAACTTAATATGGAATAATAAATCAATTTTCAAGTTGTGGATGGAACAATTTGGGTAAACCACTCTTCAGTCAGCTGCTGTGTTGACCAATGCTACAAGGTCCCATTAACTTTGTGCACCAGGAATACACCCTCAGTAGTGTACCCTCCTAACAGAAACTCCAGTGTGGATTTATTTGTCTCTCCTTGTTAAAACTAAGGACTAAGATCTATATGTAGATTACTTTAACAACTTTTAATAGTTTCTCACTTTTGTTCTATAATCTTTACCAAGACAATGTCTGAGAAATCCTCTTAAAAATTCATTTTACTTGTTTACACAATACCTGTGTATGCTTTTTTCATTTCACTCAAGGTAAATCTAAAACCCTTACAATGACAACAACATGTTAGAAAATATGGTTTTGCATTATATCTGATTTTTATCCCCATCACTTCCCTGCTTCCCATCCCAAGACTGGTCTCATTAACTTTCAATCAGAATATCACATTATTTTCTTAGAGTTATTCTATTTTTTTGTTCCCACTGACTGGTATATTCTTTGCCCAACTAGAAGGATCATTCCCTCAACTTATTCAAGTATTGCTATGACTATCTCCTTTTCATTAAAATCTTCACTGGTAACACTATTTAACTCATCAGTCTACTCCCTTGCAGACCAGTTTTCTCCATAGTACTTATCACTATATAATATGTTATCTATTTTAATTATCTGTTAATGTGCCATTCATTCACTTCAATGTATACTATATGAAAGAAGAGATTTTTTTTGTCTCTGTTGCTTGCTAATATTTTTCAACCATCCAGAGGAGATTATTATGCATTATTAAATCTACACTGAATAAATATCATAGTGTTTATATAAATTTAATAGCAAATATAAAATGATCCAAAGATTTATACATTTATGAGATACATATATAAACTTGTGCTGGAACTATATCTATGAAATCCATGCTTATGTATTATACTCTTTATTTATTTTTTCCAGAGGGCTGAGTGAAAGAGTCTGGGATAATAAAGCAAACCCTTTCAGTAATTCTGACAAGGAATAGATTCTGGTATATTTATAGAATGATTAGAGGCCTCGTGCATGAAATTCATGCACAAGATGGGGGTCCATCAGCCCGGCCTGCACCCTCTCCAATCTGGGAACCTTGGGGACAGTCAGACAGCCCTCTCACAATCCAGGACTGCTGGTTCCTAACCGCTACCTAACTGATCCACACCTGGCCTGATTCCCCCCGATGCCCTCCCCTGATGGCCTGATTGTCCCTAACTGTCCTCCCCTGCATGTCTGGTCTATCCATCTGCCCTCCTATGCAAGCACAGTTACTCTCAACTGCCCTATCCTGCTGGCCTGATCTCATCCCCAAGTGCCCTCCCCTGATGGCCTAGTCACCCCCAACTTTCCTCCCCTGCAGGCCTGGTTTCCTCCAACCGCCTTCCCCTCCTGGCCATCTTGTGACAACCACCTTGTGGTGGCTATTTTGTGATGATGTTTCAGTGGCCATCTTGTAATGATGCCACACAACACCATCTAGGCTTTTATTATATAGGATGAGTCTTTGATGACTGGTAGGTTTAATAGTTTTATTAAGACATAATTTACATGTCATGAAACACATCCATTGAGGTATATAACTCAATGGATTTTAAGTCATTTTATAAAATACATCACAACTAGCTAATTTTAAAAGCATTTGATCACTCCAGAAAGAAACCTTATACCCAACAAGAATTTTCAAGTCCATTTCCTCTCCCAGCCCTAGGCAGCAACAAATCTTTTTATCTCTATCAACATTTCTTTTTGAACATTTATATAAATCGTACAAAATGAACAATGTGTAGTGATTTTAATTTGGCTTTGTTAGTTAGCATAATGTTTTTGAGATCTATTCTTGACACTTTTTATGAAACAAGTAGGGAAAATAAACTACACTAAAATATAGAAAGTCTTTGAAAGTCCAGTGCAGAAAATGTGATATAATAAGGAGAAACAAAATTTCATTTCATTTTTCATGATTCTATTTTAAAATGTCATGGTGACACCAATATGAAGAACAAAATGTTGCTGTTATGTACCAACTAGATAATGTATCCCATCAAAAATGTATTTCATTTCATTTTATAAAATATTACCTACATCAGAAGCCACTAGTTATATATGTTAAAATAATTGGCATGCATTTGAAAAAATGAAACCTGGAATATATTTTATAATCAAAGATCTCGAGAACTAACTGCACCCTAGAATACCTAATAATAGATCAAGTGAGGCAAATGACAATTATCTTTAAATACATAGAATTTATGATACTGATGTTTGAAAGTCTGCTCAAATCTGTCCAAAAAATCTTCAGAATGTTATACTCTTAGTTTTTCTTTGGTATCTTGATAGGAGAGCGTAATTTTGTTCAATTTTTCCTAACAGAGTTATCAAAATGAGACTATTATGTATAAAATCTAAATACATGAAAGATGGTAAGATTATGAAATGTAAAACATCTATGCTGAAATAATTTACTCCTTTAATATATTCCCCAGGTTAATACTAAAAGCATTAACTCAAAAAGTACATTAGTGCTTAGTTGCCCTAATATATACCAAAATATCTTAGGCCTTGATTGAGAATTCAAATTCTGCTCCAGCCATGCTCTGTGCGGTACTAGAATTCAGAGACAATAGCTGTGCAATGAGGCCAGGCAGGAGAAAAAGAGTGTAGGGAGGCCTAGGTCCTAGCAGATCCTGAGTTAGACTAAGTAGAGCTGAGCCACTCCCCATATGAGATCATAGGTATCTGAGCACAAAACATCAGTGTGACTGTAATGTGCTGAAGACCTGTGACTTGTGCTCTGCTTCCCTTGCTCAGCCTAAGATGAGGCACAGAGGTCAGGAAGGAACACTGAAAAAGCCAGCAAGTATCACAATGAAGTAAACATACAATGCAACAAATTAAAATAGCATATATGAATTTTACCCATGGACTTTTGAGTACAAATGTATGAAATTGGTTTATGTTCTTATATCACATAAAATTATAGCAATCATTGCCTTAAGTGAATATCTGAAATTATGTTGCTGAATTGTTTTCTGTTATGATTCAAGCAAAATTTTAGACAAGAGTTTAGCTTAGTTATGAATCCCAGATTCCTAAAGGTAAGGACTGCTTCTGTAAGTGATTTTTAATGGGCTACTCCAATGATAACAATTCAACATCAATTAGGTAATAAATACAGTAGTAGCCTACTATTGTTTCAAAAATCAAATCTTTATCTCACCTTGATAAATGTGGAAATTAGCCTTACAGAATGTCAAATGTATTTAAGCAGTGATTGTGCTACTCTGAGAACAGAGAAGTTACTATATCTTTGTTAACAATTACTAATGCAAATCATGCTAGTTGAAACTGTTTATTCTTGTTAATAAAGTCTGAACATAAATAAAAGATTATAAACATTTTATTCTGGCAATAGAAGGCAACAGGTGCAAATATATGTGGTATATGGTCAGCACGTTGAAACACGGACATACAGGGTGGGCAAAAGTAAGTTTACAGCCATGAGTATGCCAAATAGTTTATCCTTGTGTTATAATTTATTGATTATTGTATTATATATTTGTATTAAAACTATAAACTTACTTTGTCCTTCCCTATATTTGAACTGCATGTAACTCTAATATAAAACTGCATGTAAAACAAAGTTCATCTAAATGATACAGAGACAGAAAAGAGGAAGCTGTGTCTCTAAAGGAAAAGAGAAAGCAAAATAGAGTCATTTAGATAACTAAATTTTTATTTTAATTCATAGTAACATATTCTTCTTTCAAAAAATACCATATGAGTGGCTGTTAGGTGGCACAATAGTTTGGAGATGAGAATATAAAGCTCCATATGTTCAAGGAACTTATATTTTAGTGTGAGAAATAGACAAAAATTTATAAAATGTTAGTCATTAAAGCACTAAACAGATATCACATAAAAGACTAAACAGCAATGCCATACTATTTGAAGAATTGTGGATTAGGGTGGCTTCCAAAAAAAAAAAAGGAAAATGTGGTGAGTTTGAATAACTAAAGGTATTCAGTCTACATAAATGTTTTATATCATTAAATTATGTGTTTTCCAATTTTATGTTAAAATGTGCTTGGCTTCATTAAATTCTGTTAACTAGGAGTGATGATATTTTAATTTACTAATATGGAACAATAAAATATTGGCAATCTTCTTTCAAACATATATAGTTACTAGAGGCCCATTGAAGGAAGATTTCTGCAAGAATAAGGCTTCCTGCATTGGAGGTCTGGACTGTCCCGCCTGCTTCCCTTACTTCTCTGTCACCCTGTTTGCTTGATTTTCGACAGCTTCGCTCTCTTCTGCAGTGCTTGAATTCTTTCTATGTTAACTCCAGTATTCTCTCTACACCTGGATATGCAAATTAACCTCCATCTTGGTTGGGTAAATTTACATACTCACTCCAGTTGGCTTGTGAGAGTGGCTGGTGGGCATAGGAGAAGTACAGTCAATTTGCATGTATCTCTTTTATTAGATAGGATATACACATATATATCTAGGGGCCCACTATATGAATTTATGCACTTTGAAAGGAACTGTGGGCTGTGAGGCTGCAGTGGGCACAGGGATAGATCTCAGCCCATCCTCTATACCCCCATTGGATCCCACCTGGCCCCTCCTGGCCCATCCTGCGACAGGTCCCCTGTCTTCAGTCCCACTCCTGCTTCCATAGCTCCCATGAGATGACAGTGTGGACAGTGCCAGCCCCACTCACACCCACAATTGGGTCTGGCATAAGCAGCAGATGTGAACAGGTCCAGTGTCATCAGCGGGTGAAAGTGGAGGCTACTGCCCTGATCACCCCTCAGGAGCAGGGAGAGGGGGAGAAGCCCTCAGGAATGATCAGGACTGGCAGCTGCAGCTTGTACCCACGGACAGCACCAAGAGATTGAGACCAATGCTGGGTGCTAATGGTGGGTGCAAGTGGAGGCTCAGTGCCAGCAGCATTGTGAGTAACAGGCAAGACTGTGGTACATTGGAGCAAAGAATTTTCGGTAACCACCAGAGGCTTTCAATAATGACATGATTAGAGCTCCACCTTGGTCTGGTGCCCCCCATTCACCTGCATACTGCTGGAGCTGACGCCCACCTGCCTCCTGCTGCCAATGCCCATCATGTTCTCCACATGGCCCCTGCTGTTTAGTGCACATCATAGTGACTGGTTGTTTGGTTATTCAGTTGTTCCACTGTTTGGTATATTTGCATATTAGGGTTTTATATATCCTATCTAATAAAAGAGTAATATGCACATTGATCGTACCTCTGCTACACCCACAAGCCATGCCGACCAGCCACACCAACCAGCCAATCAGAGCAAGTATGCAAATTAACCCAACCAAGATGGCTATGACCACAGAGAGTACAGGAAGGAGGCTTGAGTTGCTGCTGGAAATGGAGAAAGCCAAATTTTCCATAAACCCTGATTGGCCAAGGCTTCCACTTAAGGCAACAAAGTTTCAATAGCTGCTGCCAAGGAGTGAGCAGATGGCTTGGCTCTGCCCCAAGCTACAAAATTTCAATTATAGAAGATAAATAAATCTCAGGTACCAGGGCCTCCACTTGGATCGCTGGGGGGTGTGGCCAGCCTGCAAACCACCAAAGGCCCCTTGCCCAGGCTACACAATCCCCCAAGGGAACTCCCACCCTGGTCCAGGACACTCTTCAGGGCAAGCCAGCTTCCCCCCACCAGTGCACCAGGTCTCTATCCTATTTAATAAAAGAGTAATATGCAGATTGACCACTCCAACCCACAAGATGGCTGCCCCAATGTGGACACAAGATGGCCACCACAAGATGGCCAGCAGGGAGAGCAATTGGGAGGCATCAGGCCTGCAAAGGAAGGCAGTTGTGGACAACCAGGCCAGCAGGGGAGGGAAGTTAGGGGAGACCAGGCTGGCAGAGGAGGAAAGTTGGAGGTGGCTGGACCTGCAGGGAAGGGCAGTTGGAGGGGACAAGGCCTGTAGAGAAGGGTAGTTATGGGCAAATAGGCTGGAAGGGGATCAGTTATGCATCAATCAGGCTGGCAAAGGAGTGGTTAGGGGGTGATCTGGCTGACAGGCAGAAGTGGTTAGGGGCAATCAGGAAGGTAGGCAGGTGAGCAGTTGGGAGCCAGCAGTCCTGGATTGTGAGAGGGATGTCCAATTGCCCTTTTAGACCCGATCCTACCTGGATTTGGCCTAAATGGTCAGTCAGACATCCTGCAAGGGGTTCCAGATGGTAGAGGGAGCAGAATGGGCTGAAGGACATCTCCTCCAGCCCCATGCATAAATTTCCTGCACTGTGCCTCTAGTCCTACCTAATAAAAAAGTAATACGCAAATTGACCATACCTCCACTACACTCACAAGCCACACCCACCAACCACCCCACCAGCAATTAGGAGTAAATATGCAAATAAACCCAACCAAGATGGCTGCAGCCAAGGAAAGCAGGAGAGAAGCTTGGGTTTCCCTGGCAATGGAGGATGCCAAGTTTTCTGTCTTCCCTTGCCAGCCCAGGCCTCCACTTAATGCTACATAGTTTCAATGATAGAAGATAAATAAACTCCAACAAAAACAGCAGCAGCCACGGGGCAAGAGAGAGCAAAAGGCTTGATTTGCTCCTGGAGATGGAGGAAGCCAAGCTTTCTGCATGCCCTGGCAGGCCAAGTCCTCCACTCAAAGTTACAAAGTTTCAATTATAGAAGATAAATAAACCCCAACAAAAATGGCTGCAACCATGGAACAAGCAGGAGGCGTGGCTCTGCTCCAGGCTACAGAGTTTCAATTAAAGAAGATAAATAAATCCCAGATACCAGGGCCTCCACTTGGGTCACCTTGGGGTCTTGCCAGCCTGCAACCCACCACAGGCCCCTTGCACAGGCCACCCCATGCCCCAAGGGAACCCCCATCCTGATCTGGGACACCGTTCAGGGCAAACCAGCTCCATGTACCAGGCCTCTATCTTATCTAATAAAAGAGTAATATGCAGATTGACCATCACTCCAACACTGAAGATGACTGGCCCCTTGTGTTCAAAGATGGCTGTCCCCATGTGGTCAAAGATCCTGCCCCATGTGGACTCAAGATGGCCACTATAAGATGGCCAGCAGGAGAGGGCAGGTGAGAGGGACCAGGCCTGCAAGGGAGGACAGTTGTGGGTGATCAGGCCAACAGGGAAGAGCTGCAAGGGGAGATCAGGCTGGCAGAGTTGGGGGTGACTGGGTTTGTAGGAGAGGGCAGTTAAGGGCAAACAGGCTGGCAGGGGGGCAGTTAGGCATCAATCAGGCTGGCAAGGGAGTGGTGATCAGGTTGGCAGTCAGAAGTGGTTAGCAGTAATCAGGAATGCAGGTAGTTGAGCAGTTTGGAGCAGGCAGTCCTGGTTCATGAGAGGGACATCTGACTGCCCGTTTAGACCCAATCCTACCAAGATTGGGCCTAAACGGGCAGCCGGACATCCCTCAAGAGGTCCCATATTGGAGAGGGTAAAGGCTGAGATGAAGAACACTCCATCCCCATGCACTAATTTTGTGCACTGGGCATGTAATATATATATGTATATGTATATGTATATGTATATGTATATGTATATGTGTATGTATATGTATATGTATATGTGTATGTGTATGTATATGTATATATATGTATATGTATATGTATATATATGTTTGTATATGTATATATATGTGTGTGTATGTATATATATATATATATATATATATATATATATATGAATGCAACCAGAACAACAGGAACAACTGCTCGCTATGATGCACACTGACCATGAGGGGGCAAAAATTCAATGCAGTAATTTCCCCCTGGTAGAAAGGGCACTCCCCCAGCAGAAAAGCCACTAACTGACTCAGCCGCCCCAGTGGACCAACAGTCTGGCAGAAGCCACTCACTCCCTCAGTAGTCCTGCAGGTTCAATCTCCAGGGAATGGGCCAGTCACCCACAGGCCAGCACCCTGAGCATGATCCAGACAGTGCTGCTGGCCTCCTGGAAGTCGGTCTCAAGTGCAGTGGCTACTTCCCCTCCCTAGAGGCTCTGCAAGAAAGAAACAATATAAAAGCAGCCACCAAGTGGCTCCTGACAATTTGCACAAATGTTAGCAGGATGATCTAGATCCTGAGACACCAAAGACACTCAATTGCCCACCCAGAGGGCCAATTGTGTCCTGACCCTTTACTCCCCTGTGGGCCCCACCTGTTCATGAATTCATGCACCCGGCCTCTAGTTACAAATTCATGAAAACATTGATTTGTCATAGAGTATGTGTGTCAAAATCCTTCATGTCTCAGGAAACTTGAAGTATGTAAATGCCTGTGAGAAACAACCTGTGTTTGGATGTTGAAAAGTAAAGCATGAAACACTTTAATCTTTTAGAGCTAAAGAAACTTTGTAGATTTGCAGAGACTCTTAGAGCTTAGTAAAACACAAAGGAGGACTGAACCAGATTCAAAGGCTTCACAAAAAGAACCTCAGACATCAAGGATCATCATAGCATTTCACTTTTACCACCAATGAAACAGTTTAGAAAATAGCAATGGAGCATAATATCACCCACAAAATTCACCTCCATGGAGACATATGGCTAGAATTGTGCACATAGCCCTGATTCAGCTGACTGAGGTAGTGAATGCCTACCAAGTCCAATTTATGAACACATGTAATTATGCCTGTATTTCCCAGAAATTTGGGGAAATTTTATAAAATTTCAAACTAACAGATGAAATAAACAAGAGATCACAAATAGATGGACCCTCCTATAATAATACTTTCTGAAGCCAAGACTGGCAGAGAGGGAGGAACTGGCTTTTTAGTAAACACTAATAGAACTATTTAATTTACTTTCTCACCTTATTAAATTATATTTATATATATTTATTTTTGTGCAGATGTTCCTAATAATAATATTGTTTTATCATCTACTGAGAAAATAGAAATACTCTCTTTACCTGAAAACTAAAGCATTTATAGACCTACCTTGCTTTCAACCTTTGCTCCCTGCCTTCTCTCCTGTTACAGAAGTGGCATCACTTCTATTAAACATATATCACACTCTCTTAATTTGCCCATGGCCTCTTAAGAACTTCACTTCTATTATGCACCATCTGCATCATCACGAGTGTGTTTTTATTCTCACATTAACCATTCCCCTTAGAAATACAAACATTCTCTAGTATCTCTGTCATTATAACAAACAAAACAACAACAACAACAACAACAACAACACACACACACACACACACACACCAACTGTAACTACATGTCTACTTCCTGCATTTCTGATCCCCTTCACAAAATAACTTATCAGATGGACTCCCATGATTTTTCCTATCTCATTATTCCCCCCCACACACATTAGTCTCAACTCAGTCTATTATAGTAAGACCTAGTGTTGTCCATTTCATTGAAACTTCTGGGTTGTAGATCATCAATAACTAGGGGCAGGGACACAGTTTTCAGGTGGTAGTATTGCTTTACAAGTGCTGTCCTAATTAGCTAATTATTAGTCACACCTCTTTTTCACTCCTAAAGTTGTCTCAATGGACAACAAATAATACATGTCATTCTATCAATGGCATCTATATTGTCTTATGTTGTTCACTTTAGACCATTCAATCAGTAGCACCTAGCAAAGATATCTAATTTCTTTCACAACTGTATTTTATTTGTTCTTATATCATCTCATTCTCCTGGTGGATCAATTACAGTGCTGCTTACCACATTTCCTTTTGCTCCACTACATTTTCCATGTTATTTCTAACTAGAGGCCCAGTGCACAAAATTCAGGTACTCAGAGAAGGGGGTCCCTCAGCCCGGCCTGCACCCTCTAGCAGTCTGGGACCACTTGGGGGTTGTCCACCTGCCAACTTGGGCCAGCTCCCTGGAATCAGACATCTCTCTGGAATCCTGGGAGCCATCAGGGGATGTTTGACCACCAGCTTAGGCCCGTTCCCCAGTAGTCAGACATTCTTTGAGGGGTTCCACACTGTGTAAGGGTGCAGGCTAGGCTGAGGAACCCCCCACCCAGTGCACGAATGTCATGTACCAGGTGTCTAGTCAATAATAAAAATAACTGTAAAAGATGTTCAGCATGTATGATGGCAGCATAGGTAAATATGATTCTCAACTCATCTCATAACCACATTAAAATTACAATTAAAATACAAAACAACCATCATTCAGAACCACCTAAAATCTGGCAGATTGGAAGACATATAACTAGAGAATTAAATAATAAACCACATTGAAAATAGTGGAGGTGCAGAACAGGCTTGCTCAACACCCACATGTGGTGTGTTTTTAATCAGGAGAAATATCTTGGCTAAGAAAGCCTCCTTTGAGTAGCAAGGAATTCCAGCCCCATACCAGACCCCTCTGGCCAGGTTTCTAGTGATGGGAAATTAAGTACCCCTAACTATAGGCTGAAAAAATCAATGGGATTGTCGCTGAGTGACACGGAGGCTGCTAGAGATTCAGACTGTTCCCTCTTAAAGGTCTCGCAGACAGACTTACTCAGACTCACTCTCTCAGAACACCAGTGCTGGGGCAGTAGATTGAAATGATACAGAGCCCCACAGGACGGAAGTAAACTGTATAGCATCAAGGTAAGAACTGTGGGCAGCTTTCTCCTAGACAAAAGTACCTCCAGAGATCATTGTTCCTCTGCTGGGATCTCCTTACCTTCAGAGATGAATGGCAGGCACCATATTTGAGTCTCCACCAACCTGGCCCCCACTGTTAACCTCACACTGGTGACTGCCTGAGATCCAGTCCCACCCAATTTGTAGACCCAATTAAGCACTTTTTGTGGCTAGTTCATATAAATAATCTGTCCTGTTTCAGTTTTAAGATTTCCTAAAAACTCTTAAACAAGTAGCAGCTTGACTCAGGGTGCCCCATATCTCTCAAGAAGTGGCCCAAGGCCCTGCACTAGCAGCAGCTTGCCAATGTTCACAGGCATCTCCAAGCCCACCACAAGTAGCAGCCATCTGAAGATTGCTCTGTAGCTCCTGCAGGTGGTCCCAGACAGAACACAGGGAGTGGCAGACTTTACAACTTCTGGGAGGCTCCAGAGCAAATGTACCCTGTGGATAGCTTCAGACCATTCCTGATTACAACCCTAACACATCCATGAGTGACACACTCAAAGAGTGGATTTGGTGAGTACCAAAGCCCCATTGAAACAAGTTCTGCTTCACAGGGGTGTCTCCTACACAATATCTCTTCAGCTGTAGTTGTAGCTGATCCTCACAGACAATTATTTTGGGGGCCAATTCCTCCCAGTGACACCAAAAGTAATCAAGGCTCAACTACAACAGGATAATACACACGGCCCACACAGCAGCACACCTAAAGTGCCCAGCTCAGATGACTGGGGATGCTGAGCAATTGGACCCTACAGAATACATACTCCACAAGGTCACTCTACAATTTCAAGAGACATAGAAGCACTACCTAATATATAGAAACAAGCACAGGGAAGCAGCCAAAATATGGAGACAAAGAAATATGTCACAAATGAAAGAATAGAGGAAATCTCCAGAGAAAAACATAAATGAAATGGAAGTAAGAAAACTATCAGTCACAGAGTTCAAAACAATGGTTGTAAGGATGTTCAAGGAACTGTGAAAATTTCAAAAATTAGTGAGAACATCAACAACATAAAAAGGACCATGCAGATATGAAGGATTCACTATCTGAAATGAAGAATAATTTGCAGGTAATCAACTATGGAGTAGAGGATGCTGTGAATCAAATCAATGATTTATAATATGAGAAAGAAAAAAAAACACCCAGTCAGAAGAGCAAAAATAACTCAAAAAAATAAAGATAGTGTAAGGAATCTCTGGGACAATTTCAAGGGTACCAATATTCACATCATGGTAGTGCTGGAAGGAGAAGAGTGGAAGCAAGAGATTGAAAATCTATTTGAAGAGATAATGACAGAAAACTTTCCCTACCTGGTGAAAGAAATAGTTATAAGTTCAGGAAGCACAGAGAGTCCTAAACAAGAGGAACCCAATGAGGCCCATACCAAGACACATCATAATCAAAATGCCAAAGAAGGAATCTTTTAAGCAGCAAGAGAAAAGCAATTAGTTACCTTACTACGGAGCTCTTTTTTGAGAAGAAAAAAAAAATAAAAAAGATAACAAATATTAACAATAAAATGGCATAAATACATATCCATCAACAATTGAATCTAAAAATAAAAATAAATCAACAAGGAATCTAATAAACAATATAAGCTCATGAATAAGATAGACCCAGAGGCCTGGAAATATGGAACAGACTGATGAATCTCAGAAAGAAAAAGGCAGAGGGAGTGGGTAGTGGTGAGTAGGGATAGGGGGAGAAGAAATATTAACCAAATAATTTATATGCATATATGCATTACCCATGGACACATACATTAGGGTGGTGAAAACCTGAGGTGGGATAGGATTCAGGTGAAGGAGGACAATGAGGGGAAAAAAGAGGGGGCTGGGGGCATCTGTAATAATCTCAATACCAAATATTAAAGTTAAAATTAAAAGATATTCTATCATCTATCAATGAGATCTCTGTTTGACTTTGTGGGGTTATGGATTACAGATCCCTGCTAATACAGATGGAACAGAAAACATGAGCTACATATAAGCTTCTGTAATGTTGAATACTGATAGATTAGAGATGTGTTACAGAAATATACTCTGCCTATCCTGAATAATACATCTACCTTAATATTTTCTCTCTCTCAGTTTTTATCCTGTTTCTGTCTCCTTTATTGGAATTTCCTCCTAACAGTTGTACTTATCTATTAGTTTGTGCGATTCCATAACCCCTAATTAGAATGCAAGCTTAGCATTTGAAATGTGCCTGCATTGTTCACCAATGGGTCACTAACTTTAGAATACTATTGTCACCAAGTAATTCCTTCTTATTCTCCACTGAATGAAAGAATACACTGTGGGTGGAGAAAATTGAGATATAGCTCTTTAGAATATTGCTATACTATAGCGATTTTTTAAATTTTAAAACCATTTGTGTGTTTTTTGTTTGTTTGCTTGTTTTTTACCTAGGATGCCCAGTCCATATAATTTGCATAAATGAGTCAATTATTTGCAGTTAAGAGTCCTTTCAATGTGGCCCAATGTGAAAAATTTATTTAGTTCCACTTAAGCCGTTTGTCGGGATTACCAGTTAACCATATGCTGTGGTTTAAATGTTTGAGTCTTTCAAATTCATATGTTGAATTCCTAACCCCCAAAAAAGGTGGTATTAGGAGGAGAGGCCTTTGGAAGAGGCTTATGACATGAGGGCCAGGTGCTCATGAATGGTAGTAGTGCCTTATAAAAGAGACTCCAGAGAGATCCCTAGTTAGTCCCATCTACCCTGTGAGGTCACAGCAAAGGAGGTGCTGGCTCTGAGCCAAGGCAAGGGCTCTCACCAGATCGTTATCCTCTGGTACTTTGATTTTGGACTTCTATTGTCTCCAACTATGATAAATCAATTCCTGTTGTTAATAAGCTGTCCAGTCTGTGTCATTTTATGATAGCAGTCTGAATGGACTAAGACACTGTAATTACATAAAGGTGCCCTGGACATATATTTTCCAAGTTGCTAAATATCTTCTATAAGGCACCTGGTTCAGTTTAAATATGGCTAGGTCACAACCCTTCTCTTTCAGATCATTGTTGACTTTGCTTCCTTCACATCTGCTATTTGTCCTAATACTAAGTGAATAAAGACAATTTGGATTTTATTCTCCAAAACACATACTATGTTTCCTACTTTTTCTTCTTAGAAAATTCATATTTAATTTGTCAGGGATTATTTCCAGCATTTGCTATCTTAAATTCTTTCTTGCCTTTTACTAAGAAACATAGTATTTCTTTCAGATACTCTTACAGTGCTCTGTCAAATGTCTAATAAAGTAATAATTACCCTGTATTAAATTATGTATTTTCACAACCATTTTCTGTCTAGTTGAAGTACAAAAATGTGCTTCATGTTCATAAATCTAGTATATTCAGCACAATAATTATTTGATAAATATAGGTTAGCTCTAAAAGCAAATCAATTTCCAAAAGTCTATTTAAAAAATTAATCAAATCCAACTAAAACAACATAAAATTCACATTTTAATATTCCATCCAAACTTCTAAATATGCTATGAAGCAATAAAATATATACCATAATTAGATAAACAACATGTCAATAAAAATAGGCAAAGAAATTGTGAATTAACCAATGTAATCCCAATAACTCCTATATAATAAAAGCCTAATATGTTAAATGTCCAGTCATCTTGTGACTGGTTGATTGTTCAACCAATCAAAGCATAATATGTTAACAATATGCTAAGGCTGCTCAACCACTTGCTATGACATGCACTAACCACCAGGGGGGGCAGATGTTCCAACCAGTAGGTTAGCTTGCTGTTTGGGTCTCGCCAATTGGGACTGAGTGAGATGGGTCAGACATGCCCTGGAGCCCCCTTGTGGTGCCTCCCTGGCTGGCCAGCTGCAATGGGGACTGGGTGAGATAGAGCTGGACACACCCTGGAACCCTCCCACGGCCCCTCTCCGGCCCTGATTGTGCACCAGTGGGGTCCCTTGGCTTGGCCTGCATCCTCTTGCAATCTGGGACCCCTCAGGAGATGTCAGAGAGCTGGTTTCTGCCCAAATCCCACAGGCCATTTTCTTGGGAGAGCACCAGATGCAAGGCTAACGTTTGGCAAGTGGTGGTATGAGCCTTTCCTGATTGGGATTGATTGAGCACAAGCCCGCAGCAAGTGCAGTGGGGCTGGGATGAGCAGGAGTGGCAGGTCTGAGCTGCAGGTAGGTTTGGACTTTGGGTTTCAGCCTGATCCCCACAGGCCACCCTGAGGGACCCCACCTGTGCACAAATTTGTGCACCAGGCCTCTAGTTTAATAAACAATTATTAAAGTAAACAAATGATGAAATTAGTAGAGAATGTTTAAAACTAACTATTCTCAATATTATAAATATGTTTAACTATTTTAAAGCAAAACGTGAATATAATGAGGTGAGCAACCGATGATATTAAAAAATAAAATTTCTGAAGATAAAAAATTTAATATTGTTTGTGAGAAATATATCAGGTGAGATATTAAAAATGAAAAACACAGAGAGAAAGAAGAGTGAAAAATATTGAAAACATTTAACAGATGATTAGTGTTGAAAAGTATAACATTAAACAATATTTAGAAGAAGATAAAGAGGCAGTAAAGCTTC
>PVJN01045725.1:0-16738 GCA_004026805.1 Lasiurus borealis
AACTACCTTTGTTCCGGATGACATGGTCTTATATACAAAAAATTCTAAGGAACACACACACACACACACACACACACACACACACACACACACACAATGTTGGAAAGAATAAATATGTTTAGCAAGGCTGTGGTACCTGTATATGCACACAAAACTCAATTGTATTTCTGTAAAAAAATAAATGTTCTGAAGATAAAGTTAAAAAACAAACAAACAATTCCATTAACAATAACATGAAAAAGAATAAAATACTTAAGAATAAATTTAACAGAAGAGGTGTAAAGCTTGTACATTGAATACTACAAAACATAATAACCAGAAATTAAAGCTCTAAATAAGTCACAAGGCCTTGTCCTTTTATGGAAGGAACACAATACTATTGAGGTGGTACTACTCCCCCAAACTGAACTACCAATTCAATGCAATCCCAATAAAAACCCCTGCTGGCTTTTAAAGATTTATTTACAGAAATTGATTTTCAAATCTGATGATCCAGGATACATTAAAAACTATCATTCAACAATAAAAGACCAATAATCCAATTTAAAAATGAGCAAAGGATTGAATAGACATTTCTCCAAAGAAGATATACAAATGTCCAGTAAGCATATAAGAAGATGCTGAGAATCATTAGGCATTTGAGAAATAATAAAAAAACACACCAAAAAACAAAACAAAACAAAACAAAGAGATCTCATTTTACATCCAGTAGGATCAAAATAATCAAAGATATATACTAAATGTTGGTGACGACATGAAGGAATTGGGAACTTTATATATTGCTGGTGGGAATTAAAATGGTGCAGCCACTTTGGAAAACAGTTTGGCAACCACTCAAAAAATTAATGGAGTTACCTTATTACCCAGCAATTTCATTTCTACCCAAGAGAAATGAAAACACATCAACATGAAAGCGTATACACAAATATTCCTTGCAGCATTATTCCTAATAGTTGAAAGATGGAAATAGCCAAATGCTCCTTAATAACATGTAGCATATTCATACAATTACGTACTATTTGTCAACAAAAGGAAACGAAGCACTGATACATGCTACAACATGAATAAACTTTGAAAGCATGATATTAGATGAAAGAAGCCATTTACAAAACACCAGTTAGTATGATTCCATTTTAATGAAATATCCAGAAGAGGTGAATCTATACAGACAGAAAATGACTTCCTTAGAGCTTGGGAGATGAATGGAAAGTGACAGCTAATAGTACAGGGCTTCTTTTAGAAGGAACTAAAATTGGATTGTGGCCATGGGGACACACCCCTGTGAGCAAATTGGAGACTTTAAAAGGGTTAATGGCATGTATGTGAATTAGGTCTCAACAAAGCTATTAAATAAAGTAATGTGATAGTATAAAATCTGTGTAAGTATGATGTGTGAAAACAATAAGAAAAGAAAACTAGGAAGAAATATTATTTGTAAGGCTTTTATAGTATCACCCAACATACTATAAAATGCTCAGACCATCCAATAGTTGTAAGATAAAAAATAGAAACAAAGAATAGATAATACAAACCGATAACAAATAGCAGGATGCACTAGTTGATTTCCAGACTTCCTATAAAGCTCAGTAATCAAGACAGTAAGGGATTGACATTAAAAGAGAGAAATGTATCAGTGGAATAGAATGGAGAGTTCAGAAACAGACCACACAAACAGGTGCAACTGATTTTTTTTTACAAAGGTGAAAAACAGTTCTGTGGCAAGATGACAGTTTAAAACAAAAAATGGTAAATGGGAAAATTTGATACAAATATGCAAAAAAAAAAAAGAAACCTGCAATTGAGCAATAGCTTGTATCATATGTAAAAAAGTAGCTTTAAAAGGACGCATATATATAAAACCTAATGTTATATAACCTCTGGGAGATATCATAGGAAAAAAATCTTTTTGGTCTATATAAGGTATAGATTGAGACATCGGAATAAAAAAATCACAATCAAAACCTCATTAAAATGGAAAGACACTTCTATTTAAAAGAGATTGCAAGTACTGAAAAGACAAGTTACAGACTACAGAGAAATATTTGCAAAGTATGTATCTGATGTAAAAGGCTCTTATCCAAAATACCTAAAGATCTCGCAAAAACCAACAATAATGAAACAACTGAATAAAAAACAGGTAAGTTATTTGAACACACACATTAGTGAATATATTATTGCCACAAAAATATACAGATAGTAGTAAACAAAAATGATGCACAATATCATTAGTAACTGGGACAATGCAAAATGAAATTGCAATGAGATACTACTACATACCTATTAGATTTGCTAAAATTACTGTCACAAAGACTAACTTATACTAAATGTTGGCAAGAATGTGGAAAAACTGGACATTTTCTACACTGCTTGGATGGGATTAAAAAAATAAAATGATACTTTATAATTCTGGAAAAGTTTGGCAATGTCTTAAAAAGTTAAACGTAGACCTAACATTTCATTCCCAGTCATTTATCCTTGAGGAACAAAAATCTATGTTCATGAAAAACTCATATGTCGACATTTGCTGGTATAATATTGTTATAGTAGGTATCCTATATAATAAGGGGCTAATATGAAAATTGTCCCCTTAAGAGTTCGACCAGGGGACAGCGAGGAATGAAGGAAGGTCCCAGCCAGCAGCTGGCAGCCAAAGGAAGGAAGGCCCCAGCTGGAAGCTGGTAGACCCTAATTGGCCCTCATTGCTAGCCAGGCCTAGGAATACTACCTTTTCACAAATTTAGTGCACCGGGACTCTAGTGCTACTAGTAAATAACTAACAATGGGAAAAAATGCAAAAGTCTTTTAACAGATGAGTTGATAAAAAATTTTTGACTTATCTATACAATGCTACTTAGTATTAAAGAATAATGAACTAGTATATGAAACTCAAATGATTTTGTTAAGTAATAAAGCCAGGAAAAACAATAATTAGAATGTCCTTATCTAATGAAAGGAAGTGAAACAGTACTTTATGAATGCATGAAAAGCATTAATTGAGAATGACTAGACCTATACTATAATATAAAAGTTTTGCTCTTTTTTACTTAAACTTTATTAACTTAATATTGAAATTTCATTTATTGTTTTTTCTATGTATACAAAAATGTTAAAGATAACCACTGCAGATCTTGGGTATTTTCCTTTCGGTAGCTATATAATGTATATTAGTTAGAAACCTGTCTCAGAATAGAAAATAAAGATGAGCTAAATGAACTTAGGCAAAAACAACATCAACAACAATTTTCCAGAAGTTATAGGGCCAAAATTAAAAAGCAGAAATAAATATAATATGGAAAGAACAAAATATACCAGCAGATTCTCATGAATAATTGAGTGTAAAAGAATTACCACAGTTCCCGCAGACTGTGCACTTGGGACGCTCATGGCCCGAGTTTTTGGCAGTGTTCAAGAACAGCCCTGTAGCAGCAGCAGCGTCCCACTAGCTACTTCTGGCTTGGGAGGCAGGATGGTATTATGTGGAAAGGAAGAAAACTTTTCAGAATAGTTTTGGGGCTAAAAAATTGAAGCAACTATGGTAGGAAACAGAAAGCAAGGGAGAAGATGGCATGATTTCAAAGTATTGCTGTGGTCTCCATATCTCCTTGCGAACTTTGGATAGAGAATTGAGTTAATTGAATTTGCTCTTCGACATGAAAATTGTGCTTCTTTAGTGTAATGCAGTCTCAATGGTATTCTTCCCCTTTGAATCACAAACAGAAAATGATCTGTATAAGAATTTTCTTAGTCCTCCCAAGAATAGTACTTACAAAATGTCATTCTAGAAGCATAGAGCAAAGAAGTTATTTCATACATAAAAATGGAGACCTTAGTGCATCGATGGGGCTTAATTCTTTCATGAAATCCCTGTTGAGAATATACTGGAGTGAATCATAAGCCCTATTCAGTGCGATTTCATAGAAACCAAGGGCAAAATATAGCCAGGCTTTTGAAATATGACATTTCCTGACAAAACAATTAAATTGATCAAGTTTAAGTCAGAATTTGTGCCATGTAGCAAAAACTGGCTATTGGGGCTTACTCTGTGGTATGATCATGTCCCAGGTCACATGAGAGAATAGTGTGTGTATGTGCCCATTTGAGGGTGCTAGAGGGCTAGTCCTATCTTTTTCTTCTTAATTTACACATTTGCTCCTTATCCTCTTTACTTAAGATATGTTCATCTTTGTCTCATGTTGCTCTGGACTTATGTGACACTATTTTTAAGGTCCCCATTTTCAAACTACTCATGCATCCTTAGAAAATTTGCTTCCCCCTTATTATATTCTACAAAATAAGCAGTGTCAACTTTCCTTATACTCATCAAAGAATGATTTTCTTCTATTACCTACAGTCTTCTAATTTGAGACTTTGATCACAGTACTATAGTCCTTTCAAGGAGGAGGTTATATTTGTTTCTTATTTTAAGTTTATTTCTGAGTAGATAATTCATGGACAAGGGAAAAACCTTTTAAAGTTGCAAACATTTCATGGAAGTTAAGTCTCTCCCTCATTTCTTTTTCACAGCTACTCAGCAATCTTGCCTAGAGGTAATCTGCACCACTAATTTCTTGTGTAATCTTCCAGATATTTTATTTATGTGAAGGTACATTTTATGTGCAATCTTCTTTAGACTGGTTTTCTTTAAAAAATGTCAACTACTATAAATAGTACTTTGTACACTGCTTTTCTCCCCATAGCACAAAATCACATTAATCTTACTTTCTCTAAAATCACCTTCCTGCATGGAATATACAGGGGAAAATGAGAAGAAAACTTGATTTCTTTGGCACTAAATATCTCACATGTTTGGGTTTAATCACCAAAGGAAATATGTATATACTAGTATGTAGGTAATCTGACAACCTGTGTTATTAATTAAATGTACTGTCTAGAGAGGATCATTCATCATAAAACTTGAAATAAATTCTTGAAAACATGTTTAAATGAATATCTTTTGGTTTTGAATTTTGTCATGTTAACAGACCTTAGAATAGTGTTAAACTTTATTAAGGCATCAGCTATATTTAGTAAGATATTAGTTCAGGTAAACTTTATTTATAAAGAGTTTGCATGAATAATAATTAAAGTTGTTTGCCAGTTAAGAGTTTCAGCAGTTTTTAGCATAATAGTGATTTGTAAGCTTTCTTGGTTTTAGTTGGTGATTTTGGTTTCTATGAACTTCCTCATTTATGCTGCAATAATATGAGAACATAAAACAGCTCTTTTGCTAATTTGAATGTAGTTCAGAATTGAAGACTATTGTATCTTGCAACATTGACTCTTACAGTTCATAAAAGAAGGCTTTTATATTATTTTTGGGAAAAGTAGTAAGATGTAAAAACGATAATTATTCTTATCTTGGCTTCTTGGAATCTGACACATTCATTTGTTTGTAAGGAATAACCTGAGAAAGATGGCTTTGTAGTACTGGCACTTGCAAAATAGGATATTTAATTAGCTTGAGAAGTAGTAAATGACTTTGCGTGTTTTTTCCCATAAAGCCAACATTATACCAAATAACAGTTACTCTCAGGAACATTTCTAACTCATTCTATTTTATTTTTAGTTTTATAATATTTAATTGTAAATTAAATTTTACTTCTTAAATGGAATAGTTTTCTAAATGAGAAGAAAACACCTCCTGTGGTTGCTTCTAATTTCATTTTCTGCTAACATAGCTGTTGGCACTAGAAATGCAGAGCAATTTTCAGAGAGTACTGTCAACCTTGTAATTTCTTGGCAAATATATGACAATTGCTTCCCATGTAATTATAGTGTCATTTCAGTTGAGATGCTATAGCTTAGTCAAGAAGAGACTGAGCAGGGCATCTTGTCTGTCATTCCACTTATGGTAGTTTCTTGTGTCAGTGTCCTGGTCACACCATAAATTGTGACTCCATTTATTACTGCAGTCAGGTCAAAGCCTTAGAACTCAGTACGGCTACTGTTATTTATTTGGGTTTCCTTTTAGTACTCATTAATTTCTTCAGCGGCATGTATTAATGAGTGTTCAGGAGTGTCTTCAGAGAAGCAAATAGAAGTTTGAAACAGAAAATTAACATAAACAGAAAATAAAGAATCAAAGATCAAGGCATTAAAAGAGGGATAACAGTTTTAACATCAGAAAAGTTGTGTTTGACACTGAAAACGTTTCCAAACTTAAAGTGATATTTTCAAACACTTCCCATTGAAGTTATGCCTGAAAACTCATCATCCAATTTTTCAAAAGGAAGTATAAAAGGAAATACATACTCACAAGCTACAATAAGTTTTATTTATTTATCTTTTGTGCAAAATTGTTTTATATTATTTTTATCAAAATGATGACAATAACTGCTCAAATATATGTCTTGCAATGTTAAAATTTCAATGAGACCATGAATAAATTTTTGTAGAGCACTATGAAATATTTTCATTTTAAAAAGTTTAACATCTTATATATATATATTTTTGTTTATAGCTTACCCAGTCCAGACACCCGAGACTATACCTCCAACTGTGACTACAGAAGTTTATATGAAAGCTTTGGCTGCTTGCCATGGGACCATTAGGACTTTCTGATCAAAGCTCATGAGTTAAAGGACAATGAACATCACAAAGTCATGCAGTGTTTACAGATAGTACACGAGGACCTTACAGGATACAGGCAGAAGGCTTTTCAAAGGTAAGGTTTGTATGATACTAAAGATTAAACAGTTTAATATGTAAGCATTTCATTTTTTTAAAATAATCCAATATATTGGGGTGACATTGGTTAATGAAATTATATAGGCTTTAGGTACACAGTTCTACAATACATCATATGTATATTGTATTATATTTACCACCTCAAGTCAAGAGTACTTCCATCATCATTCATTCCCTCTTTCCCTTTTTCTAACTCCCCCATCCCCTTTCCTTTGGCAATCACCATACTGAGTCCTTGAGTCTTTCTTCTTCCTTTTTTTTCTTTGCTTTATCCCTTCACCCTTCTAACCCAGCTCCCAACCTTCTCCCCTCTGACAACTGTCAGTTGGTTCTAGTATCCATGTGTCTGTCTCTTCTTTGTTAATTTTATTCATTATGTTATGAATTTTTACCAGGTGACGGAAAACAACGCACAGGAGTACCTGGAGATACAGAAAAACACACATTTATTTCCATATGTACTAGTACTGTGACTCAGGGGACCTATTTTCAAATCCTGAGTAAGCCAATATGGAGGAAGCTTTCGCTTTATACCCTTTGGTTTCTTTGTCCCCCATATATGGATCAGACATTGAGAACTTTCAAGGGCCTTGCAAAAAGCACATTAGTTGGGATGGGGGCTGTGAGACCACACTTAAAGGCCTGGCGCCAGCATTGATAACCCCCTCCTGGGGTTGTGTATGGTTCCTGGTTTATGGCATCTGTAAAATGTGAGTATTTAGGTAAACATGTCTTTCAAGACCAGATAATTAAGGCAGGGGCAGTGACTAGACTATAGGCTAACAGGAATGTTCATTAGGGATATTTATTAACTCGGTACAGAGTCAGGCTGCAAGCACATCCCCTTCCCCCACATGTCTTATTTTCTTCAACAATTACATCCCACATATAACTATAATCATATGCTACTTGCCTTTCTTAGCCTGGCTTATT
Source organism: Lasiurus borealis (assembly GCA_004026805.1). Lineage (NCBI taxonomy): Eukaryota > Metazoa > Chordata > Mammalia > Chiroptera > Vespertilionidae > Lasiurus > Lasiurus borealis. The sequence goes on from PVJN01045725.1 coordinate 7,621, forward strand.
TCACTTAGCCTCCATGTTTATCCATTCTGTCTCAAAAATGAACTTTTTCCTCCCTTTATTTTATTTATTAATTTTTATAGGTGAAAATGTATCACCCCCCCCCACACACACACATACACTCATATAATGGTGGACACTTGGTCTGATTCTGAATCTGAGCCATTGTAAGTAAGGCTGCAATGAACATAAGGCTGATAATAATCTTTTGAATAAATATTTGGATTCCTTAGGCCATATTTCCAGAAGTGAAATCTCTACATGATGGGCAGTTCCATTTTTTTTTTTTTTGAGGTAACTCCATATTGCTTTCCACAGTGGCTGTAACATCTGCATTCCCACCAACAGTGTACAAGGATTCCCTTTTCTCTACATCTTCACCAGCACTTGTTATTTGTTGATTTATTAATAGCAACCATTCTGACAGGTGTGAGGTGGTTTTAATTTGCATTTCTCTGATGATTAATGACCTTGAACATTCTTTCATATATCTATTGACCAACTGTATGTCCTCTTTGGAGAAATGTCTATTTAGGTCCTTTGCCCATTTCTTAATTGGATTGTTTGTTTTTTGGGTATTGAGTTGTAGAAGTTTCTTAAAAAATTTTGGATATTAAGCCCTTATTAGATGTATCAGTCAATATGTTCTTCCACTTTGTGGGTTATGTATTCATTTTGTTGATAGTTTCCTTTGCTGTGCAAAAACTTTTTAGTTTGATGTAATCCCATTTGTTTATTTTTTGTTTTGTTTCCCTTGCCCAAGGTGATATAGCAGAAAAAATATAGCTACAAAAAACGTCTGAGACTTCACTGCCTATGTTTTTTTCTAGAATTTTTATGATTTTGAGTCTAACACGTAAGTCTTTAATCCATTTTGAAATTATTCTTGTGTATGGTACAGGAAGGTGGTCTAGTTTCATTTTTTTACATGTATATGTTCAATTTTTCTGAAGAGACTATCTTTACCCTATTGTATATTTTTGCTTCTTTGTCTAATATTAATTAACTGTAACAGCGTGGGTTTTCTGAGCTCTCTATTCTGTTTTATTGATCTATATGTCTGTTTTTATGCAAGTACTATGTTGTTTTGATTTACTAAGGCCTTGAAGGTACAATGGATTTTATTTAGGAGTATAGAGGTGCAAAAAATATGTTGACATTTTTAGCTTAATGAAAAACCAATTTTTACCTTAGTTTGTATTGATTAATGTTGGAATTTTTGAATGAAAAATAACACAAGTTATTAAATAGAATTTTATATAATTTTCAGATGCTTTTTCTCATATTATGGAAATTACATTGATGTTAATAATTTCTTAGTTCCTAAGAGTGGGGGTTTAGCTATATAAACCACTCACACTTTATAGACATTTAAATTTACTTAAATGATTTGGTATTATGGTAAGTATTTTAATTATGATTATGAAAGCAGTATAGAGATTTGATGGATTTACTGTATTTGAATATAGGCAAAATTTCCATAATATGAAGAAAATCAAGGGAGACCAGGGAAGTTTAAACTAATATATGAATATATTTAGTCAGCATTTATTGAACAATCTGATTAATTATGAAAGTCTTCTCTTAATTTTTCCAGAATGCAAAACCTTAATAAGTCTTCAATTTTTAAAAATAATCACTGCTTAGAATACATTTGTTATATTTTATTTTAATATACTGTTTGTTCTTACCACTGAATGATTAATTATCAAAAACTACTTTTCAGATATTGAAAATTAGGCAATTATTTTACCAAGATGTGTGTATATTAAACATATTGGAGTTATTTTTAAGTGTAAATGGATTTATTCGTTTTTTCACATGGATTTTTGCGCACTTATTTGATACCAGGCATGTTGGTACAAGTGTTGAAGAGGAGGCTGAGAATGGGTATGAGCAGGAAGAACACAGTGGTGAAGGTGGTAGTGTGCTGGCTTACTGTGGCCCATTGCGAGTGTCTCCTCTGAAAGGCACATGCAATGGCATCCTGTTGTTTTCTTAAAATTGTGGGTAGTGGAAGTATAAGCAGGGTGAAAATGAGCAAATGTTACAGAAGGTAATTTATTTTCTCTCTCAGTTTTAAATGTTTCCCAGGACACCACTGGGGAAAAGGTACAGGCTTTGACATGAGATATATCTGATCAGCCTGATTCATTGTGTGTTAACTTAGGCAATTTACTTCCCCTCACTCAGACTATTTCCTCATCTGTAAAGTGTAATCCATACCATCGCCAACATCAAGTGGTTTTCTTGTGAGGATTAAATGTATGCACTATAAAGTGCTTAGTGTGGTTTGGTTCATAAAAATATATTATTTTTTAGTCACACACCTTGCCCTCACAGCATCCAAATGCATGCTATAATACAACAGAGTGATAAGAAGGTAGGCTGAATAGATAAGTATTATTATTATTTTTTTAAAAATATATTTTATTGATTTTTGACAGAGAGGTAGGATGAGGGATAGAAAGTTAGAAACATCGATAAGAGAGAGACATCGATCAGCCACCTCCTGCACGCCTCCTACTGGGGATGTGCCCACAACCAATGTACATGCTCTTGAACAGAACTGAACCTGGGACCTTTCAATCTGCAGGCTGATGCTCTACCCACTGAGCCAAACTGGTTTTGGCAGATCAGTATTATTGAAGTACCTTACCATAAGGATGTAGAAAGTATTACATTAATGTAGGAAGGTGGAACTTAATTCTACCAAGAAAGATGAGAAGGGCACATACAAGTGGTAAAGTATGGATGGGATTGAAGTAAACACATCAGAGTTTACAAAGCAAACAAAGTGAACAGTGTGAGGAGAATCCTAGGTAGCTGGAAAAGTGTGTGAATGCACCAGAGTAATACAGAACATGTGGTGTGATTCTGTGTAAACTCTGGACAACATGAGTATCTTTTGATGAAGGTTGTTTAGAGTAAATATCATCTCCCACATAATTTCGCAGGAAACATGATTTTTTTTTTATTTTCTTACTGCTCCACAATTCCCATAATTAAGAGAGCGAAAGATTTTCTATTGAACACTAACCACCAGGCTCATATGTACAATTATATATTAAAGCCTTAAATAAATTAGGTCTTTAAATTGATTTCTAAATATTAACTAATCTACTAATTTATATGTCAGACTAAGTAGTTAACATTTATACTAACCTTTATAGTTGGGAGCTTTGCAAAAAAGAGTAATATGTAATAATTTAAAAAGCCAATACATTTCAAACTTATATTTAGCAAACCCAACCTATTCCTAAATTGATTATTTTATTAAATAGAGCTGAAAGGATAATATTGTTTAAATTTTATATTTATTGCATTTTTATCTACAATTATTGCTTATTTTAAATATTTACAAAGTTTGAAGTTGCAATGTTATTTTATGCTGGCAATAAAAAATCATAACACATAATGCCAATTTTAGGCATCATTTGGAAGATCCTGGTATATTCTACTGGGTTTTTCTAACCTCTCCTTCTATCTTATTAATTAAAAAATAATAATAAACAAAGGATATTTTTATGCTCTTAAATAAAAGAAAGTTGAAAATAGATAAGTAGTAGCCATATGTTTTTAATGCTTGAAGTCTTGCTAAAGTATCTTTGGGACAATCTTCATTTGGACTATTCTCTCCCAAGAAAATAGTACTCTGTTATGGAAAAATTGGTATTAAGTATCAAAGTATTTGAAATACTTAAAATACTATAGTAGCACTTATAGTACTGTAAGATACTTAAAGACTATTGTGCATAGATATAAAGCAATTTGATTATAATATAGCCTTTTGCATTTATACTGGCACAGTAAATTAAAATTTATGAAGGTGATGGGTTTCAAGCTACACATTAAGAAAGGCTTGGTGGTTTATTTTTACTGTGGAGCTCCAGTCCCTGAATATCTGGTCATGGATGGTGTGCTAAATCGTTGCTTACTCTGCACATGATTAGGCTCCACTATCCCTGCTCTCCTGGCTCCTCTCAATAAAATAAGATTTTTACCCAACTGTTTCCATTGAGAAGGATGCTGCAGTTACCCTTCCAGGACACTAGACCAGTGGTCGGCAAACCATGGCTTGTGAGCCAAATGCGGCTCTTTGGCCCCTTGAATCTGGCTCTTCCACAAAATACCATGGCCTGGGAAAGTCTATTTTGAAAAAGTGGCATTAGAAGGAGTTTAAGTTTAAAAAATTTGGCTCTCAAAAGAAATTTCAATCGTTGTACTTTTAATATTTGGCTCTGTTGACTAATGAGTTTTCTGACCACTGCCCTAGACCAGCAAGGCATGTCCCAAACCCTTGGCATACATAATGTGATGCACAGTAAAAAGTGCTACCTCTTTTCTGGTTGGTTTCCACCTACCTCTTTAGCCCCCTTCAATGCTACAGCAAGCTGTCTTTGGTGGAGTGAGGAATTGAAACCCCCAACTCGTTTAAAATATTTTTTTTTTCTCTGCAGGGTATTTCTTATAGACTTACTAGAGGCCTGTTGCAGAAAATTCATGCACTCCAATGTGGGGGGTAGGGGCGTGTTCCTCAGCCTGGCCTGCACCCTCTCACACTCCAGAACCCCTTGGGGATATCTACTTAGGTTTATTCCCTATGGGATGGCCTAAGCCCTTTGTTGGACATCTTTAGCACGGCCATGGAGGTGAGAGAGGCTCCTACCAGAGCTGTTGTACTCACCAGCCATGAGCCTGCTCCACCATTTGGTTAATTTGCATGTTAGTTTTTAATTATCCTATCTAATAAAAGAATAATATGCAAATTTACTATACCTCCACTCTACCAACAAGCCACACCAACAAGCCATGCTCACCAGCCAATCAGAAACTAGTATTAACCCAACCAAGGTGGCTACGGCCACAGAGAGAGCAGGAGGGAGGCTTGGGTTGCCTCAGCAATGGAGGAAGCCAAGCTTTCCACACACCCTGGCCAGCCCAGGCCTCTAAAGGCTACAAAGTTTCAATTATAGAAGATAAATAAATTCCAAGGGAAATGGCTGCCTCCACAGAGCGAGCAAAAAGCTTAGCTCTGCTCTAGGCTACAAAGTTTCAATTGTAGAAGATAAATAAATCCCAGATACCAGGGCCTCTGCTTGGGTCATCAGGGGGCATGGCTAGCCTGCACACCACCACGGGCCTCTCGCCCAGGCCTTCTCATGCCCCCAGGAAACCTTCACCCTGATCTGAGACACCCTTCAGGGCAAACCAGCTGGCCCCCACCATGCACCAGACCTCTATCCTATCTAATAAAAGAATAATATGCAAATTGACCATCACTCCAACACACAAGATGACTGACTGCCTTCATGTGGATACAAGATGGCCAGCAGGGGAGGGCAGTTGGGAGGAACCAGGCCTGCAGGGGAGGGCAGTTAGGGGTGACCAGGCCTGCAGGGGAGGGTAGTTAGGGGTGACCATGCCTGCAGGTGAGGGTAGTTAGGGGTGACCAGACCAACAGGGGAGGGCAGTTAGGGGCAAACAGGCCTACAGGGAAGCAGTTAGGCATCAATCAGGCTGGCAGGGGAATGGTTAGAGAATGATCAGGTTAGCAGGCAGAATTGGTTAGGGGAAATCAGGAAGGCAGGCAGGTGAGCAGTTGGAGCCAGCAGTCCTGGATTGCTTGAGGGATGTCCGACTGCCTGTTTAGGCCCAATCCCGGGATCAGGCTTAAGCAGGCAGTCAGACATCCTTTAATGGGTCCCAGATTGGAGAAGATGCAGGCTGGGTTGAAGGACACCCACCCCACCACCTGTGCACCAGGCCTGTAGTATAGGATATTTCTCAATGAAGCAAAACTTATCTAAGGGAAGGTAACGTGATCAAGCTCAAGTTTAGACTTGGTTTTTCATCAAATCAAGAGATCTGGTTAATATATGAGCTGTAACATTCAAAGGTATCCAGGGCTTGGAATCAACAGAATTCAAAGTAAAATCAAGGATATTTCAAAACTGAGCTAAGACAACAGAAGTAATTTATCAAAATCACACACTTAGAGAAAGTTATAAAGAAAGTACTCCTAGTTCTGACCCTTAGGACCTGTCATTACTGTGAAAGGCTTTAAAATGGTTTGGGAGAAAAGTATTGAAGGACTAGAGGTTGATAAGGTAGAAGTCTCCTCAGCTCTTATAAAAGTAAATCTTCCTAAACCAGAGCTGACTGTAAAAGGAAGGATTTACTGCAGGCTGTCTCTGTCTCTGCTGCTGTAATGGGCACTGGTAGTCATATATTGTGAAGGCAGCCATTGGGGAAGATGGCAGATCTTATTTTTTAGATTGATTCTGGAATTCTCAGGGCTGTTGTTCTACATTCTTGAGAAAGTTTCATTGAAAGAGCAAGACAGCTTTAGACTTAGCTCTTGTGATTTCATCATTCAAGCCATAAAATGTGGTGGACTTTAGTTTCAGATGTATGTAGGTTTGAATGCCAGTTCTAATTACATTAATTGTGTGTTCTTAGAGAGGCTGAATTAAAAATTTAATCTCCATAGTTAAGAAAATGATACTAATGATAATAACAATAATAGCAAATACTCATAATAAGGATTAGTATATTACATATAACTTTCTAAACTCATAGTGAACATATGACATATACTTTACAATAAACCTCTGCTTAAAAATACAAGGAGTCAGCCTTTGGACTCTCATTATTGGGTATCCTAGTTGGCTGTTCTATTGTCATATTGTAAAGTAATTGACTTTATCTTATATACATGTGAAAAATTATGAGTCTATGAGGTAACAAAAGGACAATAACAAGAAGCTTCTTTAGCAGTTAATGGCATTTATATAACGCTAAGGGCTCAGTGCACAAAATTCATGCATGGGTAGGCTCCTTAGGCCTGGCTGGTGATCGGGGCCCAACAGGTTCCCCGCCTCCCCACTTCCTCCTCCCCTCACTTCCTCAGTGCTCCACTGCAGCCGCTTGTCACCCATCATATTCTGCACCTTCTCTGGTGATCAGCGCACATCATAGAGAGTGATCGAACTCCTGGTAAAACTCCCAAGGGGACAATTTACATAATAGCTTTTTATTATATAGGATTCCAAAGAACTCAATACAGTGAGCCTTTGACAGATCTTATTCACTGACTAAGCACAAAGAAACAAAGTCAAATAGAAACATAAATTTAGTTTTGATCAAGGGAAGAGAAATTCAAGGAGGAAGATGAGAACAAGTTGGAAACAAACAACAAAAAGGAACAAAAAAATATATTCATACAATTAAACTAAGAACTGCAGCCGTGTGAGCCAGTCTCCGAATGAAAAAAAAAAAAAAGAACAAAAACACCAGGAATTAAAGTACAAGATTCTGGGTTGCTGGTTTGTGCCCCTTACATGCATTATCTCATTTAATTTACACAGTAATCCTGTGAGGGAAAAATTGGTTTTTAATTTTACTAATAAAAAACAAGACTACAGATGTTCATGTACTAATGTCCTACTGAAGCAGAGATGATATGTATTTGACTGGTTTTCTGATATTCTTCTTTGGATTTTATGATAATAATTTAGGTCAAGACCAGGTGGTTCCTAGTCTTGGTTGAATTTGCAATAATAGAAGAAGACCGTATAGAAATGATCACCTTCTCTTTCTGGAAGAGCCCAAGAGATTCTGGTGAGGTCTTTCTCTTTAAGACTCAGTTGTGACTTCAAGAATCTGTCCATCCAAATAGACTGCAAGATACAATATCATCTCCCAAACTCTTTCAGACTCTTAAAGTGTCAAGCAATGTGTGTGTGTGTGTGTGTGTGTGTGGAAAGAGAGAGAGAGAGAGAGAGAGAGAGAGAGAGAGAGAGAGAGAGAGAGAGAGAGAAGAGAGACAGAGAGAGAGAGAGAGAGAGAGAGAGAGAGAGAGAGAGAGAGAGAGAAAGAGAAACAGAGAGAAACAGAACAAGGGACACAGTCACTTTTGTTCTCAGTATCCATATACTGCTTTCCCCTGCCAGCCTGATCTTGCCCCCAACAGCTCTCCTGTGTCAGCCTGAACTTATCCCCAACTACTCTCTCCTGCTGGCCTGATTTCCCTTAATTACCTCTGCCTGCCTGATTGCCCCTAAATGCTCTCCCTTGCTGGCCTGATATTGTCGCCAAATGCCCTTCCCTGCCAGTTAGATTTCACCCTCAGTGGCCCTCCCTTGTTCGCCTGATCTTGCCCCCAATTGCCCTTCCCTGCCAACCTGATTGCCCCCTAACTGCCTATGCTTTGGCCCCAACCACCCTGGCATTGTCTGGAAGGAAGTTGGATGCCTGGAAAATGGTCAGTTGACCCAGTCTAATTAGCATATTACCCTTTTAGTAGTATAGATATATTTTATAGTATAGGATTACTTATATGGGGGCGGTGTCCTTTTTCAGCAGGAGGAGATGCTTTTGGCAGACAAACGTACATAATCCCTATATCTGGGCTGATAGCTAGCCATATACACTATATTGCCAAACCAATCATTAAAAAATTGAACTGCTTTCGTACACCTTACACCAAAGAAATGTTGCTCTTAAAACCCCTCCTGAGACCCCACCTTATGTTCTGCCTTTGCATTCACCCAGATTTGGTTCTGATTGGTTGGTTTCTGTGCTAGTCAGTGTTAAAAGCTCTGCCTCCTAGGCAACCATTGATTCCTCACTTCACTCAGACTTGGTTCTGATTGGCCGTTCTATGCCAGTCAGTGTCTCCTGGCCTATCAATGAGCCTGATCAGTGGAGGCCTGAGAGAAAGAAAGTTATGGTTGCTGGCCAGGTCTGGAGTGAACAATTGAGGCAAGTGCTGATCAACAGCTGCCATGCAGGCTATGGATCAGATCCTGCTTCTCTCTCAAGGCCTCTCTTTGGGCCTGAACCACAGCCCCCTTGGCAGTCAGTGCTGGATCCAGGCTCCCACAGCCACAGCAATCAGTGCTGGTTTGCAAAGGCACCCCAGCATTGACTTCTGGTCAGTCAAACCTGTGGTAGTTTTGAATATTATATATTAGGATAGGCTAGAGTTTTTATATATTAGGATAGACTAGAAAAAGCATCTTGAATGAGTAGTTCTGAGCTTTATAAAATTAATGTAAAATATATTTTAAATAGTAAACTCAAGACATCTGGTGGTTATTATTTTTGATCAATGGAA
>PVJN01045726.1:0-16752 GCA_004026805.1 Lasiurus borealis
ATATATATATATATATATATATATATATATATATGCAATTTTAAACTGGGAAAGGAGTTTATAGATTAACTAGTAGCCCTGAGCACAAATCTTGAGCACCAGTGGGTCGCTGCTGCCCTCCTGTAGCTCTCCACCTCCCGCTTGCTTGCTGCCCTGCCCCCTCCTGTAGCTCTCTGCCACCAGCTTGTAACCAGTAGCTCGCTGCTGCCCTCCTGCAGCGCCCCTGCCCCCTCACTACCTCCCCCAGCCCTCATAGCTTGCTGCCCTGCCCCCTGCTGTAGCTCTCCATCACCTGCTTGTAGTTCGATGACCCATCCTCCTGCAGATTCGTGATCTGGTCATTACACGGTCAGCTGTTACACCTCACAGTGTAATAGGTAATTAGCATATGCTTCTCTTATTATATAGGATTATCCTCCCCATAAAATAACCACTGGCTAGTTACTGATAAGGGTTTTTTTATTGAGATCAATGACAGTGTGAAAGAGGTGGAATTCATTCATCCTCCATCTCTTAAAACCTGGGCCCTGGGTTCTGGATTCCCAGACCCACCAGAGGTTAGCACAGTAGGGTCCATGGACAGTGGGATGGACAGTGTGGGGTATTGGATGCAGTGTGTACTTAGTTAGGGAGGACGGCCATGTACGAGCTTGAGAACTCGGAGCTGCAGGACTCAAACTGCAAAGATGAAAACTCAAGCTGCGGGAGGAAGAGGTTGTTTGTGGACTTCTAAAGATCCTGGATGGTAAGGTCAGCAGCTTAATGAGTCCTCTTAGACATGCAGGGATAAATCAGGTAGGGATTCAAACAGTCCTTCCAGAACCAATTTGAAGAGGAGCCACTAACCACTTCATTCACCTGAGAAGAAATGTATGCTTAACTAAGTGTCATGATTCTCCCCGTGTTGAAATCATGTAACTAGGCCCAGTGGGCTTCCAGTTCTGGCCCTGGGCCTAACTGAGTGGTTTAGTCAGCCTGACCCTATGAACGATGCCTGAATTTATCTGGTGCTCTAGAAGGCAAGCTGTGTGTGTTACCGAAGAGCTCTGAGGACGTGTGCTGTCAGAGCACCTGTAGACACAGAATCCCTCCAGAGAAGAAGAACTGACTCTCTCCCTCGCCCCCTTGTAGGAAGCCTTTCCCCATTGGAGACAAAGTGACCTTCAGCGGGAAGGAGTGTGTGTGTCAGACGTGCTCCCAGTCCATGACCAGCAGTAAACCCATCAAGATCCGCGGACCAAGCCGTGAGTCCTCCCCACTGGGCACCTGCCTCCCTGTCTCCTAGGGCTCCCCTGTCTCCGCTCCATTTATGGCTTCTGCAGGCCTAGAGAGAAGTGCAGGAGGTTCCCACCCTGGAGGACTTCTGAATCATGACCCAGTTGGCATGTGGCCCAGACTGACAAGCTTCCCTAAGCACAAATGCAAGGAGAGCAGCTGCCTGACTATAAACAGTGATGGTCTGTGCCATCGGGTGGGCTTTTCTGGGATGGGCTGGGCTCCTGATCTTATCTTCCTCTCTGCATCCACCTCCGAAGGGCACCCTAATGGAGCTGCCCACGTGTTTTCCTGCCAGTGGTTCTCCATTTTTATAAGTCCCACTAAAAAGGAATTCTCAGACCTGCCTTACAAAAGAGAACATGTGGGAGCGAACCACAAGGGCTGTGCTAGCGTCTCCTAGAGTGTGTTCTGTGCACCGCTGCATCAGTACCACGGCAGAACTGGGACAAACACAGTTCCAGGCCCCCTTTGGACTTATGGGAAGGAACCTAGAAATCTTCATTCTTAATAAGCATCCTGGGTAATTCATTCTCTGTTCATAAGACTGAGGCTCACCATCTAGGGATGAGGAGGACATCTGCAATGCTATAGCAAATGTCCTATTTTATCACTAAACCACAGATTGGGGGGGATCAAGAGTATACCTTGGAACAGTCATTCTAATTTGTGCAATGTCCATTCCACTCAAGTGTGTCTGGCAGTAAGATGTCTAACTCACTGTTCCCAGACACTCTTGACAGGCTGCTGACATATACACAGGGCCCCGGCCCCCTGGGACTCAGTAAACCACACCAGGCTCCAGTATTCCTTCATGCTATGTGACACTCACTGGCCTTGTGAGCCGAGATCAATGAAAACCCATTAGCTTCCTGTGCTGCATCACTGTACTGGTGCGGGGGGCTGTCAGCCCTAGCAGCAGCAGTCAGCATGCTAGAGCTACATCCTGCTGAGGTGGGTGAGCACACACACCCAAGTCAGCCCCTAGGGGGCTCTATGAGAGTCTTCCCAAGGTGGTGAGCTGGAGAGAAAGACCATGGGAAGGCTCCCTCCATCACCCTTTCTTCCTTTCAGTCAAACTGAATCTGTTTGTAGGATGAACAGCCCTTTCCAAGAACAGTTCGCTGCTCTGAGCAGGTTTCTACCATCTCAAGATGGCTGAGTGCATACACTGTGATCTTTCATAACTCTTTGAAAGCATCGTGCAGAATAGCTGCAAGGCCAGGATGCAGGGATGCAGGACTGGGGCCCTGTGACTGATGCTGCTGAAGTACCAGGAGGCCAGTGGAACCACTTGTGAGGCAGTAGAGAGAAGGGAGCTGGGAATCAGGGGCCTGCCAGCCTTCTGCGTGATGCAAAGCAGTTATGTAGCCTCCCTGGCGCTTAGTTTACCCAGCTTTGTAGAATGCAAACGTATTGATGTACAGGAATCAGACTAACATACATCATAGTGCGTAAAGTGCTCTCTAATATAATGTGAGGTATGTTGTCCACTTGGAGATTTAATCTAGAAAGCACATCAAAGGTGAACAGAGAAGAAGATTCTTAAATCCATCATTATTTCTCTCAGCTTGTGTTGTGTGTCACTGTGTGCACTGGATCTCAGACAGGTGGGAGACTCCTCAGCTGAGTGTGGGATTCTTGCATGTGAATACGTCCTCAAGGAGAGGCTACTCAATGTCTCTACCATAATTCTGCAGATCAGGAGTAGAGGAAGAATGGATAATGGGAAGCAAGTGAGCATTTGGGCAGAACACCGGGGGAGTACCCAGGACTATGGCTCATCTTATTATTCACAGAGTAAAGACATTAATCTGTACATCGACAGAGCACATGTGTCATAGAAATGTTTTCTGCCTGAGGTCATCCCTGTCACTGCAAATGACTAGAGGGAATGTTGGAAGGTCTGCTGAGTTCCCAAAGGAAAGGGAACCAAAACCAAATTCTAGAGAGCACTAAGATGAGGAAGGTATCAAGGAAAAAGAAAAAGGGGGAAAAAAAGGTGATGTCTTTTTTATCTAAAGAAATGTGAGATTTATCAGAGGGTGCATAAAGACTTTCTGGAAAAGCAGGAGTTATATCTAATCAAAATAGGTCAAGAAGGATATTCAGGAACTGTTAAGATGGGAAAAAATTATGTAACTTTCCAAAGGAAGAAGAAATGTTTCCTCACAGACTTCACTGACAGGAATCAGCAGCAGTAATGGCATTACCAACATCACCACATCACCATCACAACCATCACCACCATAACTACCAACACCATCACTACCACCATCACCTTCACCCCCACCATCACAGCTATCATTAGCTACCACAATCATCACAATTATAACTATCAACATCATCACCACCAATGCTAACATTGATTGTTATGATTGTCCAGAAATACACTAAGTTTTCTTTTTTTTTAAATGTTTTTATTGATTTCAGAGAGAGGAAGGGAGAAGGGAAGAAAGAGAGAAACACCAATGATGAGAGAGAATCACTGATCGACTGCCTCCTGCACGTCCCCTACTGGGGACCGGGTCCAAAACCCGGGTATGTGCCCTGACCAGGAATCAAACTGTGACCTTCTGATTCATTATGAGCCATACCAGCTAGGCTACACTAAGATTTCTATACATAATATCTCATTTAATCATTACAAGTCTATGAGGGAGATAAGAGTAATTGATGGCAAAAATGAGACTCAAAGAGCATAAATAACTTCCCCAAAATCACACAGATAGTAAGTAATGGGACTGGGATGTGAGCCCAGAGATGTGAATCTGGCCCTGGAGCCTACTCCCTTAGCACCCTCAATCAAAGACATGATTTGCTAATTAGGAAGGAGGTCTGTGCTGGATTAGTTGCCTAAAACAAGGTGGGGAGCTTGCTATGACTCACAAAACCCACTCATTTTTGCTGATCTAAGTGAATGAATGGAGCTAACTGGGGGTCTTTTGAAACCTCAATAAACTGAGGAATCTGGAAAGAACAGGTGAAGGCATCATACCTTCTGCCAGCTGAAGGTTGTAATTTTGGAATAGAGAGAAACATATGAGCAGTGGACAGCTGGCTTGCAGAAACCAACTAGGAACAGGGTGTGGTTATGACATGAGACTTGTGGACTCCTGGATTGGGTGCCTGAATGAAAGGAGAAAGAAAGGCAAAAACAGTTCTGATAAATATGAAGCCAGAACAATAGAGGACCAGAAGTTTAACATGAAAATAAAAGCAACGTGAAAAAGGTATCCCAGAGTTCTCAGGGTCAGTAGGCCTTCCCTACAATAGGGATAATGCTTTTGGCCTCAGATCAGAGATTGGAGGATGCAGAGAATATAGGTTAAAAACATGAGAATGTGAAATAATAATCAGCAATCACATATTGGGCACATATGTGCTCAGCATTGTGCTAAGTCCTCACAGGCCTGATTTCAGTTCATCTTCACACCGAAGTTATAAGGAAAATATTGAGATGAAGAAGCTGGGGCCTAACAGTCACACAACTATTAAGTGGGAGAGCTGGGATTCTCCCCTCCACCAGACTCTTACTCCTCATTCTAAATTCTCAACCCAACCTCTAACCACTATACTACCACCTCCTAAATTTTAACTCAAGGTGCTCAGTTCATCCCAGGTAGGTCACTACAACTTAGAGAGGTGGGACTCAGTACTAGGAAGAATGCAGCTCTTCAAATAAGGTTTCTGGAGAGATAGAGAATGGTGTTGTTGGCCAATAACATGCCTGGGTCCATGGAATCCACAAGTGAATTTGACCAGTGGGTAACCATTTCAAGCAAGAAAAAGCAAAGTGTAAGAAATGAAGAACAAGACAGAAACTGTAGTTGCCTTTAAATACTTGAAGGCAGTGTCATGTGGGGAGAGCGGTAGATTCTCCCTGGTTTCATAAAATAGAGCTGTCACAGGAGTTGGGTCTTGGCTCCATATAAAGAAGGCAGTCCTGGCCATCTTGCTTGTCCAAAGAAAAGTCAACTTCCTCAAAAGGGGTGAGCTTCCCACCCCTGGAGGTGGTTAAGCAGAGAATGATGCCCAACTGTCAAGAATGCTGTAGATTCCTATATTGGGTGAAACTGGGACCAAATGTTCTCTGAGCCCCTCGGGAATTTTTTACCCTCCTGGAGACACAGGTGCAGTCTTTGTAGCCTAGAAAGGTAGACCAGATACCTGGACCTTCAGGTTCTTCTATGGGCAAGTCACTTCAGACTCCTGTCTATAAAGAGGGGGCGGGGGGGTGCCTAGCCTCTCTAAACTACTATGTTCTAACGCCTGTGATTACTGTAATGGGGGTTTGGGGGTAGTTTATCCCAGGAGAACAAGAAGAAGAAAAAATAAACCCCAGAATATTTTCTCAGACCCCATCTGAAAGCCTGGGTCTTCAAGCATCTTGCAATCAGAAATGTTCCTGCCTCTAGCCTGTGCTAAGTGATGTTAGAAAGGTGCTGATAGCCAAGAGGCGGGTACTGTGGGAGCTGCCTCCTACAACACTTCATCAGGGCCCCGACCTCCCACAGCTTTCCTGGACTTGCAGACTCATCATCTTCTCTCCCAGGACCGGCTCCCAGCTGGATGTGCGGGCCTCCAGCCAGGCTCTCCCAACGTGGTGTGCAGTGTCTTTCTCCCCACTATTCCGAGGTGCATTTGTCTCATGGAGCCAAAAGGGAGGCTTGACCTATAGTAAACTTTGCCTCGTGACCCTTTCCTCCTCCAGAGTGGGCCATCCGGTTGGCTAGGCCCCAGTTCCCAGCATCTCCCAAGTACCTTGGCGCTGGCTCCATTTCCTGCCCCTCCCCAGACATTGGTTGAGCAACAGGCAGCTGCCGGCACCCCCATATTCTGTGGCCCCAGTGCACGTTTCAGAATGATGGGGACGGAGAATGAGGGCACCTTTCTGGTTTTGGACAGTCTCGTTTGGTTTTTTGATCCTTGCCACTTGGGGAGGCAAACGTTTGGTACAGAAGCACACTGGAGAGGGGCCAGGCATGGTAAATACTATTCTTGCCTGGATGTTATAAGGCCCGCTCATTCATACTCGTGCTGAGCATGGTGCTAGGCAAGAGAAGAAATTTAACCACAAAACATTGCCATTGAGCGTACAGCCTAAGGATGAAAAAAAATAGGTTCTAAGCTTATCCCCCGGAGCAGTGCCTCTCGGACTTTACTGTGAGCCAAGATCTTGATAAAATGCAGCAGTCTGGGTGGGGCCTTCACTGCTGCCTGTGTGTAGCTCCCAGTGGTGCTGATGCTGCAGGTCCAGGTCGTGGGGAGTAGCATGGGCTTGCTAGCTACCTGAGAGAAGGCCAGAAGCAGCTCTGGATGAACAGTGGTCAGGACAACAAGCAGGAACTTTCTGGAGGACCCTGGGAAGTCTTTCTTTCTCCCTCACACTAGTGTCAAGAAGCCAGGGCTCCAGTGGCCTTTTCTCTCCCCAGGTGGAGCTCATCTCACCACCCCTGGATAGTGACAGGGTCAGGGTGGGAGC
The DNA here is from genome assembly GCA_004026805.1 of Lasiurus borealis. Taxonomy (NCBI): domain Eukaryota; kingdom Metazoa; phylum Chordata; class Mammalia; order Chiroptera; family Vespertilionidae; genus Lasiurus; species Lasiurus borealis. The sequence goes on from PVJN01045726.1 coordinate 6,761, forward strand.
TGTTGTGGGAAAACATGTTCGCAGAGGTGTCCTTGACCTGGGCTGAGATGATGGCAGTACTCAAGGGGCCCGGGATGCTTTCCTCAGCAACGTCCTCTTGTGTTCACAGACTGTGCCGGATGCAAGGAGGAGATCAAGCATGGCCAGTCGCTCCTGGCACTGGACAAGCAATGGCACGTCAGCTGTTTCAAGTGCCAGACCTGCAGCGTCATCCTCACCGGGGAGTACATCAGCAAGTGGGTCTCTCTCCCCTCCCACCGGCTTCCTGGGCCTGGGCATCCTACCAGGCTGCCCCCTGGCCCTTGCCTGCATCTCTAGCATCACCTCCCTTCATTCCCATCCAGCTACCACATTACAGCCTCAAACAGCAGCCCACCCACCGTGGGCCTCCCACTGTGTTTCCTTTGCCTGAGATACTCTTCCCCCTTCTTCACAAGCTCCTTCCCTTCCCTCTGGTCACAGGTGCCACCCTGTCCTCATACCATCTCTTACCACCACTGGTCCTCCCCTGCTGGCCCTGTTTGTTTCCTTCATCCAGGCTAACACCATTTGCCATTATACATTTATCCATGTTAACTTTTCAGTAATGATAATTATACTTGCTATCATTGAGTTTTTATTATGTACAAGGAATATATTAACTGCTATATATGGATTATTCCATTAAAACCCATAAGTACCATCATAAGGTATTTATCCCCATTTTAAAAACTGTGAAAACTGAGGCTTGGGAGAGTGAGTAACTTGCTCCAGCAGTAATATTTCATGTCTGTCCTCACCAGGGTGGGGACTTTTTTTATCCACTGCTGCCTTCGGCATAGTGCTCAACCCACAGTCAATAATCTAGCTGTTGAATGAGTTCAATTGAGATGAGAGGAGATGATTGATGGGCACACAAAGCCCTAAGGAGAGAGGGCCCAGCTTTTAGGGGCCTCACACTGCAGCACCTGACAAGCCACCTAGTGACCACATTTATACTTGAGAACCTAGAAGAAATTTATGGCCACAGATGCTCACAGCTTTAACACTTTGTGACCTGAACACTCTGGCCTGACACTGGGACCTAGTGAGCATGTAAAGTACAGCACACATGGTTTCTGCTGTCAGGAAAGTTATAGTCTAATAAGGGAGAGAAGCTATATACATAAAGAATTATGACCCCGGGGAATATGTGATAGGGAGCTCAGGAGAAGTTTTATTCCTTAAGACCTTTTTTATCATAAGTGACAGAAAACTAAACTCAAGCGCACTTAAAAGCAAAAATGGAAGTTCACTGACTCATAGGAACAGGAAGGCCAGAGGCATACTAGCTTCCAGCGTGGTGAATCCAGGGGCTTACTGAGATGTCTAGCACTTTAGAAGTCTCTCTATCTTTCTTTCTATCTCTCTATCTATCTCTCTATCTATCTATTTATCTATCTTCCTCCCCCCTCTGTTTTCCTCTGTATTGAATTCATCCTCAAGTACACCCTCCCCAAGTGGTAAGATGAGCATCAGCAACTCTAAGCTTTCTTTCTATCTGCTTAGCACAGCAGAGAGTGAGGCCTCTTTCCCAAGAATTCCAGTAAAAATACTATGGCTGCTCTGATTTGGCCACTCTTGGGTCACATGCTCATTGCTAACCAATCACTGGCCTGGAGGATGTGACCCCTAGAGACAGAGAATGGCCCTCTGTGGGGAGTAACTGCAATGGGGAGTGGTGACGAGGCACTGATACTGGCAGAAGGGGAGACGAATGCTGGCCAGGAAGCACTGGTCTGTGCAAGCGAGGGTTTGCGATATTCAGGGAGAGGAGGGATCACGTCTAACCAGCAGGAAGTGGAATCTGGAATCTGTGAGAGCTTCATGAAAGATGGTGGCATTTGAGCTGAACCTTAGAAAAGGGATGAAATTTGGAAAATACAATGAAAGAAATCTAGGCAGAATGCCCAGTCTGGGCAAGGGTAAGGCAGTGTGGGGCACATCAGCTGTTGCCCGGAGCTCCAGCGTGTGCACAGGTGCAGCAGGGTCCAAGGCTGCAGAGGTGACCCGAGGCCGCATCACGAGATCATACTGAGTGCCATGTCAGTAGGACTTAGCATTCTCCACTGTGCTTGCCAAATAAGGAGTGTCCTTAGTGAGTCTGGGAGCCGAAGTCAGAGCTCTCTGGGGAGTAAGGGTTTGCTCAGAGCTCCTCTCAGGGAGGCCCAGCCCAGACTGCCCACCACACCTTGGGCCTCTGCAGCCTGGCTCTGGGCTCCTCCTCTGTCCGGCAGCAGAATGGCAGGTGCTCAGAGGCACCGGTTCTGGCACTGATCCCCAGGTTAGAAGCCCAGCCCACATGACCTTGGCAAGACACTTCATTTCTTCGAGTCTCAGTTTCCTTTTATAAAAATGGGGATAAGAAATGGACCCACCTCATACGGTTGTGTTGTGTAAAGGCTCAGAGATCTGTGCTTCGTACCTAATAAGTACCCAGCTGGTATTAATTTTACTTTTGTTTCTTTTTTAAAATATATATGTTTTTATTGATTTCAGGGAGGAAGGGAGAGGGAGAGAAAGATAGAAATATCAATGATGAGAACCATTGATCAGCTTCTTCCTGCATGTCCCCTACTGGGGATCAAGCCCGCAACCCAGGCAGGTGCCCTTTACCAGAATCAAACCTGGAACCTTTCAGTCCGCAGGCTGACGCTCTAGCCACTGAGCCAAACCAGCTAGGGCTCTCTTCTCTTTTTAATCATATATATTTTAAATTTCCCAAGGCCTTACCAACTCATGGGTCCAAATGCAGTGGTGTTGGCATTTATACCCGAATTTTGCTGGCTCGTTGTCCCTACGTCCTGACAAATGCATTTATCCCCTGCTGTGCCACCCTCCCACACCCATAGAGGGAGGGAGGCTTGTCTCATGGACCCACAAACAACAGTCTCACCTCCTGACTTTGCTGGGCATCGGTCCTCACTGCTGCCTCCCCTTCAGGAAAACAGTGACTGCACTGCTGCCCAGGGTGGGGTCCCAGCAATCCCAGCACAGCAACAACTTGGAGATGGAACAATGGCATGCCTGTCCCTTAGTCTTTCTGTGGAACCAGTTCTGTCACACCCAAAAGTGGGGGAATGTTCCTCTCTCCTCACAAACAACATCAGCTCTCAGTGAGATGTCTCCAGATCCAGTCCTTAGAGCTACGCAGGGCCCGGAACTGAACTAAACGCTCTGAAGTTCCCGACTATCTCCACATTGATCCTTGATAGCTGGGCCCCACACATCTTCCTTGAATACCCTTCTCATCAATCACGGGGGCTCCTCTGTCTGCCACTTGCCAGGTGGTCGCTAGAGACCGGCACATGTCCTTTAATCCTCCCGAAAATCTGGGTGAGAAACCAGACTGACTGGGTATGAATCTAACTCTAGGCCCAACAAGTTGGCTTTTCTCATCCACACAGTTCCGACTTCATATGTCTGTCTGCCTTAAGGATTAAATGGAATAATCTATGTACAACACCATCAGAGGGCCTGCCGCACACCAAGCAATTAATGTCATTGGCTATTAGTAGCAGGGGGTAGTGTAAGAATAATTAACACCAATCTTATTACCGCTTGATAAGTGATAAGCACTGGGCAAGAAGGAGCACAGAGGAGGTAGCCCGGATAGGTTCCTGGTATCTGGTTATCCAGGGGCACCATCAGGAGACGCTTTCACCACAGGTGCAGTTTTTAATTAGAAGAGGAGCCCTTAAGGATACACAAAAAATCGATCACATTGATTACCTTCTGGTTTTCCTGGAAGAGAAACTGGGAGAGCTGGTAGGAGGGTAAAGACTTTTCCCTTTATGCCTTTGTAATGTGCCAAGGGCAAATATTATCTATGCTAAATACAATAACTCCTAATAAAATTTAAATATTTTTTAAGAGAGCCCTTTGGGATAATGGGTCTGGAGAATGTGCGGGGAGGGGAAAGAAGGAGAGTAAAAAAAGGAACACCTGACCAGCAGCAGACCAGTGGTTCCCAGACATGCTTAGGGAGTTTGTTAAGACACAGATTCAGTGCCCCCAGGGTTTCTCTGAGTCCAAAGATCTGAGGGATGTCTGGGGAGTTTGGATTTTTAATGAGCTCCCCTTTGCCCAGTCCCCATCAACTGCAGGTCCTAGAACTTCCACAGACACCACCACCACCACCACCCCACCATCTCCTCCATCACCACCTCCACCTCACCACCACCACTACCACCACCCCACCCCCAGCCACAGAACCTCCAACTTCCTCTTTCTGTGTGGATTTCCTCTTGCAGGGATGGCGTTCCATACTGCGAGTCTGACTACCACTCCCAGTTTGGCATTAAGTGCGAGACCTGTGACCGATACATCAGCGGCAGGGTCTTGGAGGTGAGTGGGTACAGATAACTGTGAAGATGTTTAAGCAGGAAGGCCTGTGACTCCCAAAAGTCATCACTGAAGATAAAGAAGTCACCCTACAGGCTTCTTCCATAGCCTTCCCCTCCCCCGATTCTCTGCTACAGTTTAGCTTGCTAATTGACCTTGAGCAGATAACCTTGCCTCTCTGGGTACCCTCAAATGAGAAGCTGAACAAAATTATTCCTGGTTCAAAAATGCTGTGATGGGAATATCAGTAACCTATCAGACCCAGGTAGATTGCTCGTGAGTAACAATTATGATTTCTTTCCCAACCCTGCTAAAGAATGGAAGCTGTTTTGTTTTTTTATTTTTTAAGCATTTGGTAAATGTGCTGATTTAAGAACCAGCTTGTCTAGCAGCCTGCTCTCTAAGCCCTTCTCTGGTTGGTCCATCACCATGGCAACAGCTTTCCTCCGCCTCCAGTGCACAGCTTCTCTGCCAGTGAGAGACAACCTGCAGCACTTGCTGAACCCCTGCCTGAGCCTCCACTTGCCTTCCTCCCCACACCCGGCGCCCAGAAAACCATCATAACTTTGGGACCCCCTGCCTTGAAATATTAGGAACAGGAAAGAGTTTGGTGTGAAGGAAAAACAATAGCCTAAGAGCAGGAACAATTGGGTTTTAATATTCACTCAACTGCTATCTCATGCTCAGCTTGGAGGTGAGTGTCTGCCTTTCTAGACCCCTGTTTTCCTATCTGAGAGTGGTTGGGGTGGCACACTAGCTCAGCTGGAGCAGAATCATTCATTCTAACCAATCTGGTCAGTTGGTTGTGGTTCTCTGGAGTCAGCACTATGTTAAGAAGGATTCTGCAGCTACATCTAGGCTCAGCAGGAGAACGGACCCAGAAAGATTTTTTTTTAAAATTGTAGGGAATCAGAGAAAAATACGCTAAGCAAGGGCAGAGTTGATAAAACTATTAAGTAGTTCCAAGGAGCATAGGACTTCAATGTGGAAGATAAGGTCTAAAACAGGAGCACAGGCAGGGAGGGTACTAGGCCCAGTTTCCAAAGGCCTGATACCAGGGTGAAGAGTTTGTATGTAATTCACTGGGCAGTGAGGGCTTGTGGGAGGACCTAGCAGAAGTGACCTGCTTAGAGCTGCACCTTAGAGAGGATAGCGTGAAGTACATGGGCCAGATTTGAAGGAAAGAAACTGGAAATGGGAGACCAGCGAGGAGGCCATGACCTCACAGGCAGGACTCAGGAGGTACAGTGGCTGTGGGAACAGCAACCACCCTGTCTCCGAGATCATGGAAGTGGAATTCCAATAGTTTTGCAACTGCGAGGCAACTAGTAGACATGAAGACTGAAAGAGAAGCAGCCAATAGTTGAACCAAAGTGTCAAGCCTGGGTGAGAGGAAGTCTGGTGTTGCCTTCTGCAGAGCTGGGCATTCACAGTGAGTTCATCTGGGACAGGTTGTCACCGAAATTCCAGGGTGGTTTCAAGAGGACAGTCAATTGTGGACCAGAGCCCAGAGACAACGGTCAGTCCTGCAGGGACCTAAAAAGTGCTAGGGTTTGAATAATTGCACCATGGGAGGCGTCGGGATTTGAGGAAGTGAGAGGTAGAGAGCGCGCACTGAAGGCAACCTCGGGTGTTAGCTGCTTACAGGTGGCAGGTGGAGGCTGAGGAGCTATCAGAGGAAGAGCCGTCCGGGGAGGTGGTGAACAGGGGAGGAGGGGCAGTGAGGGGCCAGACCTTCAGAAAGATGGCGAGGTCAGTTAAAGTGGTGGTCAGCTTCTACAGGACAGATAAGGACTGAGAAAAGACTAGGGAGTGTGGAGCAAGTCACCTCCAGGGGAGCCATTGCTGGATTTGCAGGACTGTATGGGAGGAGCATCCAGAGTGTAGTGGGATAAAAAGTCAGTGGGCTGGAAGATCATAAAAGCAGACTTTTCCTTCAAGGAGGGAAAGAACGTGGGTGACACGCAGGGCTGCAAATGGGAACGGTCCCCGCCTTCCCAGGCGGCTCTGACACTGCCGGCGGTGGCTGGCTTCCCTGCTCGTTACTCTCTGTTAGTGTCCTGGGAGCCTCCTCTCCTAAGGAAGCTGTTGTGACTGCGTTTCAATTGATTCCAGTCGTACAAGGCTCCATTAGCATCTTGGACATATTGATTTTTTTTTCTTAGAGTTGGAAGACACTTTTAGGAGTCAACTAGTTCACTGTCCTCACTTTACAGAAGAGAATAGTGAGCCCCAACACATGTGACGCTTTTCCAAGGTCACACGCCATATTTCTGGCAGAGAGAGAGCAAACTCTAGGACGCCAGACCCCTTTGTGCCACACTGCTGCCCACAGCTCTCAGCCACTCGGGGGTTTTTGAAGTAAGGTTATGTCGTGAAAAATACATGGCTGGCGTGAAACAGACTTGGGTCCCAATTTTACCACAACTTTAAGCAAGTCACTTACCCTGCGTCTTACAGTCTTTATCAATGGAGAATACTACTGTTATTTCACTCCTAATGGAAACATGTATTTTTCTCTTATTTCACACTAATAATAAAGAGCCCGGAAGTAGCTGGCTTCAGGCACAGCTGGATCAAGTGCTCAAACAAATGCATCTAGAATATCTCGCCATCTTGGTTCCACTTTCTTCTACTGACTTTATTCTCAGGAAGGCTCTCCTTCATGGTGGGGAAATTGGACCTCAGTGACTCCAGGCTCATTCTTCCTATCACCCAGCCATGCCCAATGGAAGGAGAATTTCTCTTTTCTGATAACTCAACAAATATCCTGGGCCAGCCTCTTATTAGACAATCTCAGACTCATCTCTGAACCAGTATCTGGACCAGAGCTGTAATACGCTTACTGGTGGTGTCAGCTCTACTTAACTTAACCACAGGGACCGACATGGGGAATGGGAAGTCCCACCCAGGAAAGGCTTGATGCTATTTCTAGAAGAAGGAGGAAGGATGTTGGCCAGGCAAAGAACAACAGTTGCCCACTACAGGGCTCCGCACATTGCCAGGTACACAATAGACACTTAATTAGATTCCGTTTCCCTTTCCCATCCCATCCCCAGGCCACCCCACAATCCCCTCCTCAGTGACAGAGCTGCGTATGCTGAGCACCAGTCATACTCCTTCCTTCCTAGTCCGTGTCCTGGCCAAGGAGAACCACAACCTGGTGCCCGTGTGCTTTCCCTGCCCTTGTGTGTGGTGCTCTCCCATATGGCCCCCTTTTCAGGGGGTTCACTATTTTCATGACTTCAGTTTGTTACCAAACAGAATATCGCATCTTATCTCACTGACTTGGTTTCCCTTATGCTGGTGCCGGCTTTCTGGCAGTCTCCCTCCTTTTTTTCTTCCCTCCCCCAAGTTGTTTTCAATGCCATCCATGGCCAGGGTGCTGAAGCGAGCATGTAGCCTCTTTCGCTGAGGCTGTGTGGTGGGGCATGACATTTAGGAAGATGCCAAGCTTTCGTTTTGCCAACATGCTATTGCCACCCTGGAAAAACAGGTCTACAATTCAAATGAAAAAGAGACACAAAGTGGGAAGAGGCTACTAATTAAAGCAATTATCCCTGCCATGGTGTGGGGGAATCAGTGCCATGACATCTCAGCTTGGGAAAACAGCAAGCTCCTTCCAGAGTTTGAACAGTCTGCCTTGATGACAATAAGGATATTTTATCATTGGTGAGAACCACACAAACATGCAGAGTAAAACAAGGAATAGTGATGGGGTTGTTTTCTTTTTCTTTTTTAAAAATCTGTCCCTTTCACATTTTTGCTAAGTGTTTAGACTAAATCAAGTATTTCTGGAATAAGCAAGCCTATACCCAGGCTCCCCCACTGCCCCCCCCCCAAAAAAAAAAATGATTTGGAAACAGGCCTTCAGCGTTACACAATGATAATTTTTGAATTGGAAGGAACTTGTTAGCATCAGACCAAGTGATGGCTTGCGGATGAAGAAGGTGCTTTAACAACCGCTCCCAATATCCATCAATTTCCTCCAGAAGCATCTCCCCAAAAAACTTTGCCCTAACATGCAAAATACACCTTCAAAACAAGCCCCACCTTCTAGCCCAACCGGTGCACCAAGCTCCTCCCATGTGGGAGTCCCAGAGATGCCACTGAAGGGCTCTGCACCCAAGTCCTCTTGGCTGGGATTATAGTGCCAGAGGGGTCAGCGTGGAGGGGAGTGAGGGGCTGGTGTCCAGCTCCAGCATTACTACCAGCTTCAGGGAGACTTGAGTCAGACCTTCTCTGAAGCTAAAAAAATTTGCAGCTGCAAGTCATTTTCATTTTTCCTTAAAATAATGGTAGGTAAGGAAAGTGGGAATAGGGAAGGGAGCTCCCCAGACTGGGGTGAACTAGAGATAGGGGTGGAGGCATTGAGGTACAACAATCACAGGAGTGGCCTGGGGATTAGAGGCTTGACAACAGGTTCTGGTTTTGTGGGTCCCTTTGTTTGTCTCCTGTGTACTAAGAGCCTGTCCTTCCGTTGCCACTCTCACAATATTTGCCATGTCTGTGAACCTCGTGTACTCTTTCTTAACTAATACTTTAAATTGTCTTTAAGTTGGCTTGCTTACATATAAGGAAGCATATATAACTAGAGGCCCAGTGCACAAATTCATGCACAGGGTGTGATCCCTTGGCCAATCAGTGCAATCTCGCCCAGTAGGGAGGAGCAGGGGAATCACAGAAGCTGGGTCTGCTGTAGGAGGGTGGCTGTGGGAGCACACTGACCACCAGGGGGCAGCTCCTGCATTGAGAGTCTGCCCCCTGATGGTCAGTGCTCATCACAGCAACTAGTTGACAGGTCGTTTGGTCATTTGGTCATAATGGTCACTTAGGCTTTTATAGATAGATAGATAGATAGATAGATAGATAGATAACAGGAAAGCCAGGATCACTTGCGCTATTGCTTATAACCAAAAAATAAGTGTAGTTCTAGCTAGATTTTACTGCTTGTGGAGGTTCCTGTTCTCATTCTTAAAAAGGTAGGTTAGTAAGTTTGGGATAGATGTTAAAGGCATACTGCACCAAACTGGTACTTTCTCATTGAAAATGAATCAGAAGACTTGCTAGAGGACTGAAAAGGAGGACATTTTTCCCCATTGATCCAATGTTATTACCTCCTGGACCCACATACCCTCTAAAAGCATCTGCTGCGCGATCAGTGGTGAGGTCCCATCCTCGGAGACATGCTGGGATGTCCTCAAAACAAGCCTGGTTCCTCATCTGGAAATAAGTGGGACTGGTGGCCCTTCTACTGCAAGAACAGAAGTGTGGGTGTCCGGAGAAATCCCCTGAACTGCCATCAGGGATCCATGCTGTGTAATTACTGAGCTTCCTAGATGAACTTTTAGATAGTCCTGGACTCCTGTGTAGACTCCCATCCAACCTCAGGACCACGAAGATGCCAGCAAAACTAACGCACCCAGGAAACGTTCAAACCCAACAAGCGCCCCTCCACCCCCACGACATTAGCCCCAAGTCTGCGTCTCTTATTTCTCCTTTTTATTTCCATAGGCAGGAGGGAAGCATTACCACCCAACATGTGCCAGATGTGTACGCTGCCACCAGATGTTCACTGAAGGGGAGGAGATGTACCTTACAGGTAAGCAAATCAGACCCCCTGTAAGGAA
>PVJN01045727.1:0-16752 GCA_004026805.1 Lasiurus borealis
GTGTGTGTGTGTGTGTGTGTGTGTGTGTGTGTGTGTGTATCAGGTTAAGCCCACCTGCATGTCATACTTTGCCCACTGCTTCAGTGTGTGTGTGTGAGAGAGAGAAAAAGAGAGAGAGAGAGAGAGAGAGAGGGTGCGAAAGAGAGGCTGGGAGAATAGAAGACCAAGAGGTTGCTATGTGGAAACCAGATACACTATGTGGCATCATTGTGGGTGAATTAGGGGTGATTGGGCAGGCAGGCAGGCGAGTGGTTAGGAGCCAGCAGTCCTGGATTGGGAGAGGGTGCAGGCTGGGATGAAGGACCACCCCCAGCCCCATGCACGAATTTCGTGCACAGGGTCTCTGGTCCTATTTAATGAAGAGAATATGCAAATTGACCATCATGCCATCACAAAGATGCCGGCGCCCACAGTGGAGATGGGGTTTCTGTAACACAAGATGGATGCACCCACAGTGGAGTCCAAGTTCCTGTAATGAGCTTTAACGAGCAATTTAACGAGATACACTATGTGGCATCATTGTGCTGTGAAGAGCCGTCACAGCACTCACTGCTTGGAGCACTCGTTTTTCTCCGTGCTCTCCTGTGGAAGAAGAGCCCCAGCGCCCTAGAATAGCATGAAGGGAAGAAAAGAAAAGCCAACCCCAGGTTTTTACTTCAGAATTTTACTCAATGCCTATTTATAGAAACCAATTCACCGGAAATTCACAGACTGCTCCGTGATAGTCAATGTGCTTAGGGTTGCAGAAAAAAAGCCGCCAAACTAAATCATTATGACATTTGAAATCAACTGACATTTGAAAGTGTCTTTTAGTCTGAAATTTACCCACATTGGTGAAAAACACAAGGGACAGCCTATAAGAAAATATTTTGAGACGTTTTGAGAATCCGTCTCAGTAAGGTAGGAAGATGGAACGCTGGTTGACAGGTATTTAACCTCCTCTCATGTATTTTTATTGTTGGACTCATTGCCATATACTTAGCCTGCTGCCCCTTTCCGTAGGGGAACAATGCCTGCCAGGGTTGTGGTAGGAAACACACTCAGTCGCATAGAAATGGGAAGAGGGGGTTAGGGTATGCCTGGGAGCGGGGGGAGGGGAGGATGGGAAGATATGTATACATGTAACACATAAATAAAAAAATAAAATGAAAGATTCCTTTTGGGAATAAAAAAGAAAGAAAGAAAAGAAAAGAAATGGGAAGAGAATTGGAAGAAGGGAGATTTATGGAGGTGAGGGCAGGGTAAGGAAAACACAGGGCAGTTGAGGCCTCCCAGGACTAGCCACAGGGGGCAGTTTCTGTCACCCCTCAGGCCCCATGGGAACTGAATTTGTGAGGGAGGGCTCCTGGCAGGGGCTGAAGTCGTAGAGTGACACAACCAGTATCAGAACCATGTGCAGAGCACAGAGAGATGAGGTAAACATGTTGACCTCATCCTCCTCTAGCCTTCCACCTCCCTCCGGTGCCTCCCATTAGCCAAATCCAAGACACCCAGGACAAGGGAGCCCAAGAGATATGGCCCGCAGCAGCTAGCTCTTTGGGACCACGAGCATACTTGGGGGCAGCAAAATGAGTAAACTTGCCAATTATATCAGTGCCCCTGCTGTTCCAGGTGAAAGAAAAATCTGACTCAACAGATTCCCTCTGGATAGCGCCATTCAGGAGAGTTTTTTTTTTTTTTTTAATTAAGATTTTTGGAATTGATTAAGGGACTTTTTTTGTTGTTGTTCAAATACCTGTTAGATTAAGATTTAAACATGTAAAAATATTGTTAGAGGATAAGACATATTTTCTGCATTGTGCAAAATATTTTTTAAATTGAAAATCATGTGATATTTTACAAGAAGCTCTGTAACAATTATGTTTCCTGTTGAAAGTAAAAATTCCAGTTTAGTTTAGAAAATGTAATGAAAATTTTTAAATTTCAGACTGACATTCCCAGTATTTGCATAACCTCACACACTTACTGATCACTACTTTATATCCAAAAAGGTAAATAATACATGAGAATAAAATAATTTTTCACAATTATTTTAAATACTTGAACGCCTTAAAAAATGGGTGAGAAACTTTGGGAGTTTTTGTTTTTTTTCTCATAAAGAGCGATGAAATGGTCCAGTCCTGGGCTGTACCAGGAATGAAAGAGGAAGAAGAGATGACAAACTGTAGGCTGACCTCCAAGGGCAGCAGGAGGCCCAGATTGCAAGCAACTGGATCAGGCCTGTTCCTGCCAAAGCATTGCTCCATTTTGCAAGGAATTCAGGCAAAGTTTGATTTAGGAGGCCTGGATTCTCTGAGAAATTGTCTTGGCAAAAAAAGAGCTGACTTGGTTCATCAGGTTGCCTATCCTTGAGGACAAGCCTTGTGGCATCTTTTTCTCGGGTTGTCCCAGGCAGAGCCTTGACAGACACCTATTACTGTCACAGTGCTGAAATCATAATGCCTAGAGTGAAGGCAGGAATCACCTTGCCATTAGGTCTAGCTGTGTGGATGAAGGTAGAGTTGATCTGGGAGGGTAAGATTGCATGGGAGGTGAAAAGTACCTCTGAACTCCACTGTTCTCATCCAGAGGACTTATTTCTATCTTGTTTTTGTTGTCATTCATTCATTCATTCATTCATTCAATACTTATTGAATACAGTGGGTCAGGCAGGGCCACCGTATTGCTCAACCCTAACAATATCATATTCTTGGCCTAGGGATTATAAATGTGAATAAAATGCAGAATGTACAGTGCATAATGTACAAAATTAGGAATATATAATGAGTGGGAAAGACAGACGTTAAGTCACATTGCCACATGGGGAGGATTGCAACAGACATAAATCAAGTTCTGGTGACAGAGACTAGAACAGTTAACTCTGCCTGGGGTGGTGTAATGACACTAGGAAGTCCCACAGTGTCTAATACTTGAATTAAGTAACTAAACACTCATATAAAATTATTAATATTTCCTGGGAGGTGGGTGATGGTGAATGTACCCATTCACAGTTTTCAGATCAATTTTATAGAAAATAGCTACCACCCTCTTTCTTCCTCTGTATGCTCTTCCTCAGCATCTAATTCAGCTCAAGCCTATGCATCCAATGGGCTCCTCTCTGGAGCTCACTTCCCTCACCATTTCATGTCTCCCCTTTCCCCTGCAGAGTAAAAGTTCCCCAAAGAATCGTCTTTTCCTTCTCTCGTGGTTTTTCTCATCTCTCAGCTCACTTCATCCTGGCTTCTTCCACTCCCATTATGCAGTCAAAATGATTCTCACTAACATTAATGATGGCCTCCACGTTGCTTGGGCCACTTAGCAATGTTTCAGTCCTCAGTTTACTCGACCTCTCAGCAACGTTTGAGCCCATGGACACCAGCTCCCTTCCTAACTTGGCGTTGGTGAAACGTTCTCCTGGTTTTCCGCCCCCTTCTTCAGTTACACCTTCGGAATAATGCTGCTGGATTACCCTCCTCTACTGATCTTTAAATGTTATAATTCCTAAAGGCTTTTTCTTAAGCCTCTTTTTCTTTTTTTTAAATTTAATAAATCTTTATTGTTCAGATTATTTTAATTGTTCCTCTTTTTTCCCCCCATAGATCCCCTCCACCCGGCTCCCACCCCACCCTCTGCCCTTACCTCCTCCCCATTGTCCCCATCCATAGGTGTACAATTTTTGTCGAGTATCTTCCCATACCCCCCTCATCCCTTTCCCCCTGAAAATTATCAGTCCACTCCCTTTCTATGCCCCTGATTCTATTCTATTCGCTAGTTTATTCTGTTCATCAAATTTTTAATTCACTTGATTTTTAGATTCACTTATTGATAGATATGTATTTGTTGTTCATAATTTTTATCTTTACCTTTTTCTTCTTCTTCCTCCTCTTCTTAAAGAGTACCTTTTAGCATTTCATATAATATTGGTTTGGTGTTGATGAACTCCTTTAGTTTTTTCTTATCTGTGAAGCTCTTTATCTGACCTTCAATTCTGAATGATAGCTTTGCTGGGTAGAGTAATCTTGTTGTAGGTTCTTGCTATTCATCACTTTGAATATTTCTTGCCACTCCCATCTGGCCTGCATAGTTTCTGTTGAGAAATCAACTGACAATAAAATGGGTGCTCCCTTGAAGGTAATTAACTATTTTTCTCTTGTTGCTTTTAATATTCTCTCTTTTTCTTTTGCTCTTGGCATTTTAATTATGATGTGTCTTGGTGTGGTCCTCTTTGGATTCCTTTTGTTTGGGGTTCTGTGTACTTCCTGGACTTGTAAGTCTATTTCTTTCACCAGGTGGGGGAAGTTTTCAGTCATTATTTCTTCAAGTAGGTTTTCAGTATCTTGCTCTCTCTTCTTCTGGCACCCCCATAATTCTGATGTTGGTACGTTGAAGTTGTACCAGAGGCTCCTTACATTATTTTCACATTTTTGGATTCTTTTTTTTTTTTTTGCTAGTGTTTTCTGCTTCTTTGTGTTTCAAATCTTTGTCTTGATTCTTGTGTTCCTCTAGTCTGCTGTTAGGTATCTGTATATTATTTTTTATTTCAGTTAGTGTATGTTTAATTTCTAGTTGGTCCTTTTTCCTCTCCTCTGGTGTCTCACTAGATTTTTCCATCTTTTCTAGGAAATTCTTGAAAAACCTTGTAATCCTAGTTTTGAACTCTATATCCAGTCATTTGTTTTCCTCCATTTCTTTTGTTTGTGATCTGTTTCTTTGTCTTGCATTTTCACTGCTTCCCTGAGTTGGTAGAGCAGCTTTGTATGCTAAGTGTCCTATATGGTCCAGTAGCTTTGCCTCCCCATTTACCTGAGGTGGACTCTCTTGGTGCACCTCTTTGCGGACTGTGTGTATAGCCTTATTGTAGTTAAGTCTTAATTGTTGTTGATATTACTGAGGGGAATTGACCTCCAAGCCAATTGTTTGTGAGGATCAGTTGTGTCTACACTGGGAGAACTTCTGTGCTGGAGTCAGCCTTATGATACAAGACTTGCAAAATTGCAAAAGCCTCTGTGCCAGGCTTGGATGGGGTGGAGTCTTAGGGCTGAGAAGACAGCCTTGGCTTCTTGTCAGCTTTTCCCTACTCGGCCCCTGGGTCTCAGTGTTCCTCAGTAATTGCTGCAGTCATCTCTGCACACACTCGTGCATGTGCCTCCAGACCTCTGCCTTTTGTGGCTCCCCTGAGTTTCCATGTGTTCCGGGGACCCATTTGAGTCTGGGTCCCCAGGGTATCGCCCAAAACTGGGGTTCAGTGCAGTTGGAAGTGGATTTCAGTGCAGTTGGGAGGTTCTGTCTTCCTCCCGCTAGAGAAAGCCAGTGACATAATCAGCAATCAATTCTTTCTGCATGCCTCCAGACCTCTGTCTTTGGTGGCTCCCCAGAGTTTCCATGTACTCCTTCCTTTTTTTGACAGTCCAGACTCCCCTCATATGAGTCACACCCAGAACTGGGATTCAGTGCAGTCAGAACTGGGGTTCAGTGCAGCTGGGAGTTTCCATTTCCCTCTCACTAGAAGAAGCCAGCCAGGCACTCCACTGCCCATCTTCTCTACACGCATGTCTTTGTACCTCAGCTTTTTGCAGCTCCTCTGAGTCTCCGTGAGCCCCTTTCTTTCCTTCTGGTTGTGGAATTTCCACTCAGCCAGCTTTCCTGTGGTTCTGGATGATGTCCGTTCTGTCTTTTAGCTGTAGTTTTGAAATTGTTGTGCAAGACAGGAGTTTAGGTGTTCACCTAAGCCATCATCTTGGTTTCCTCCAGCTTCTTTTTCTTGTTCCTCTATACACTCCCCCCAAGTGAGCTCATCTATGCTCTTGGCTTCAATGACTATATCTTTAGTCCAAAATTCTCTCTTGAGGGACATATCCATATATTTTGACATTTTCCATTAGAAAACACTAAAACACTAATTAAAACCAAATGCATGATGTCCCATCTCAAATCTGGCCTTTCTGCAGTGTCTACTCTGGAGAATTACTCCACCATCTATTCAGAAATGTAGTATCTTTCTTCAATCTGCCAAACATCAAGCCCTGTTGATTTTACTGGATCTCTCCAGTCTGATCATATCTCTCCTTTCCAGAGTAATATCCTAACTCTAAGCTGCCATAGCTTCTCCCTTGAACCATGGCAACTGTGTGCTAGTTTGTTTGCATATGTTCACTCTTCCCTCTTCTTCATTTCATTCTCCATAGGACAGCCACAGCCATCTTTTCAAAATTCAGCTGACCATGTCACTCCTCTGCTTAAAATCATTCAGTGGCTGCCTGCTGCCCTGAGCAAAATCCTTCATAAGGCAGATGGGTGCTCAATGACCCTGCTCTGCCCTCCCACATTTTAGCCCAGCTCTTTTCCTTCTTCTCCTTGCTGGACACATTGGTTTTCCTTCAGTTGTTCCTACTTTTGTGCTTCTGCTTTAGGATCTAGAATTCTCCTTCCCCTCTTTTTATTAAATTAGCTTAATCTACTTCAGCTCAAATGTTACTTCCTCAGAGGGTCATTCTTGAACTCTAGAGAAGGCCCTCAGTTGTATGCTGTCATAATAGCCTATACTTTTCTTTTTTAGCCATTAGCACAGTTTGTAATTATATGCTTATTTGATTGTAATTATATGGTTATTCGATTCATATCTATCTTCCCCTTGGTGCTGTAATATTCATGATATACAAATCCATTTCTGTTTTTCTCACCCAATACCTAATGCTCTGTAGTGTCAGGCACACAGTATATACGGGAGCAGGTAAGAGGATGGATGAAAAAGGTGGAGGGATTAAGAAGCTACAAAAAAGTCATGGGGATGTAAAGTACAGCATAGGGAAAAAAGTCAATAATATTGTAATAACTCTGGTGCCAGGTGAGGATCACTTTGTAAATTATATAATTGTCTAACCACTATGCTGTACATCTGAAACAGATATTCTATATAATAAAGTGGTAATATGCAAATTGACCATCACTCCAACACACAAGATGGCTGCACCCATGTGGTCAAAGATGGCTTCCCCATGTGGACACAAGACAGCCGCCACAAAATGGTCAGCAGGGGAGGGCAGTTGCGGGTGATCAGGCCTACAGGAGAGGGTAGTTAGGGTGACCCAGGCCAGCAGGGGAGAGCAGTTAAGAGTGACCAGGCTGGCAAGAAAAGGCAGTTAGGGGTGATTGGGCCAGCAGGGTAGGGCAATTGGGGGTGACCAGGCCTGCAGGGAAGGATAATTAGGGGCAACCAGGCCCATGGGGGAGAGCAATTATGGGCAATCAGGCCAGCAGAGGAGCAGTTAGGCATAGATCAGGCTGGCAGGAGAGTTGTTAGGGGGTGATCAGGCTGGCAGGCAGAAGTGGTTAGGGGCAATCAGACAGGCAGGCAGGTGAGGGGTTGAGAGCCAGCCATCCTGGATTGTGAGAGGGGTCTCAGATTGGAGAGAGTGCAGGCTCAGCTGAGGAATACCTCCTTACCCTTGTGCATGAATTTCATGCCATGGAGCCATTACTAAAATAATAAGAATGTCAGCTGTAATTAAAAAAATAATTTTTAAAAATTTCTTCTAAAAGTATTTCTTTGGAAGAAAGAAGCCTAAAGAGACTGAAACCTGAAAAGGCCCAGCAGGAAAGTGACTGAAGGTAGTAGGTTATGACATTTGGAATGACTTGGGAAAGATTGGGAAAGTCTGTGCGTGGGCCATGACAGTGTTGACTCCTGGGCAGGAGAGAACAGCAAGGCTGTCAGGGACAGAGGTCACAGACACTCTCTCTGTGCTGCTGCAGGTGGTGCCATGTCAGGGAAAGTGCATTACACTGTGTCAGGGCACCTGCTTTCAAGGCCTAGGTTTGCTGTGAATGAGCTGTGTGTTTTCCCCTCTCATTCATAATATCATCTGTAAGATAACAGGGTTGGATTATTATAGCAGCCAGGGTTCTTAGTTGCAAAAAAACAAATATTGCCTCTGGGCAATTTGAACAAAAAAGGAACTGATTGAAAGTGTTTTGGCTGGCTCACAGGATTACCAGGAAGCCGGAAGAACCAAACTTAGAGATCTGGCAAGAACAAGTAAGATGGCAGGGACAAGACCCAGGCCAGAACCTCAGCAGGGCCACATTCCCTCGAGGCCACTGCAGCCATTGTGCCGTTGAATGCTGAGTGCCACAGCTCCTGCCCCTGCTAGGAATGGGCACTGGATACCCCTGTTCGCACCACTGGCCATGCTGACCTTAAAAATTGGATGTTGCTGCCTTTGCTGCTACCTTTGGAAAGAATTTTTCACTCTGCCTGCTTCTCTGCATCATCAACTTCTGACTCAAAAACCTGAGCAGATGCACCCCCAGCTCAGTCATCTGTTAGACCCCAGTTACCAGGGGAAACTGGAAGAGCAGAGCTCCCTGGAGATGGAGGAAGGGTCAGTTGACCAACAACACTCTTAAAATGGAGAGTTTCCCCATTGTAGGAATCAGAGGGTTCAGATCCTGGGCAGCCAACCAACCTCTGATGTCAGTAGTAGGCAGCCTCCAAGAGCCCTTTCACGCTGGCCATCCATGTGTCCACCAGCAAAATGAGAATGAGTACAACTATCACTTCCACCTCCTTTCCATGAACACTACACATTGCAGAAGCCACAACATCATCACTTTGTCACAGACACTATTACAAGGCCTTCTTTCCAGGTACTTTGGAGACATACTCTGCATGCCCTTGCATTGCATGTTAATTTGAGCCACTGAAGCCAGCCTGTTTTCCCTGGCTCCACAGCCCTAAAAATAGGGCATTATTGAATGGCCTAATAACCTGTTCAGAGCCCTCAGAGTGTAGCAGGCCCCTGGGTTGATTCATATTTTTAGCGGGCAGATGCTCTTTCTATCAGAATATCTATTTTTAAATTTGCCAAATGTCAATGCTCTCTCAACCACCGATTCTCATTCTCAAAGACATGCTGGTGTGTTTATTTTGTTTTCTTTCCTGGCAAACCTCACTCTGCAGTGTAAAAGGTAGGCTTCAGTCTCCAATGGGTCTTTTTGGACATAAGTAATACTGGTTTTCTTATCCATGCTTTCTTCTTTTTATTTGACTCAGAGCTAAGAGAATCAGTGAGAAAGAAATTCTGGAAAGAAGGGGACCAGGATCTTGGAGTGATTTGTGTCCCTTCTTTTGGTGCGGTTTCCACCATTATCTGCTTCCATAGGCAAGTAGCTTGCATTCAAAGTAACCAAACTGTAGGGGCGAAGCAAGCTTTATAACATCATTCAGTGTGAATAGCTGATTCCGGCTTAAATTACTACTACTCCAAGGTCATGTAGGGGTGTCAACATAAAGTAACGTGATTGGTGCTTTAAAAATCACCAAGATCTTGCACATCTGAGTGAATGTGAAACTTCTCAAAGAGCCCCTTTGGAAGGCACTGTATTTGATCTGACAATCTTTTTGCTTAAAGCACTTTTTAGAATATCTGTTTCAGAACTCCGTTCCCAGGTATGGATCGGGCCCTGCAATGTGCTCCGTGCTGGCAGCCCTATATGCTTGGAAGCATGGGGTAGAGCTCAGGAAAAGATGCCGGCCCCCCTTTCACAGTGGGTGTGGGGAGGCAAAATGGAGTCACAGTGAGCTGGCCTGAAAGTAAGACATTTGAGTTCAGATCTCTTCTCTCCCACTTACAAGCTCATTCAAACTGCTCAATGCCTCAGAGCATCACACCCTTTGTAAATAAAATGCAGGAAACCCCACCTTCCACTTGTGGGATTGTTGTGAAGATTAAATGTACTTAGTGTGTACAGAGCTCTGGCACCTGGTACAAATTCAGAAAGTGCTAACACCCACCCCTACTCTATAATTCTTCTAACACACTCTGTCCTGGCCACAGAAAGCTGCTTTGCTCTCTTGCTTTTAAGCCCTCTGAGTCTTTACTGATGTTCTTGATCGTGTTGCCCCCTCCCTGTCTTTACTTGCCCTTTCTCAATCTCTGTAAGTCCAAAATCTATTTCTCCTTTAAGGTCTGGCTCAAACAAAAATAACACTAGTGAGCAGAGAGTTTAAGCAATTTGCTCAAGGTCTCATAACTTTCATGTAAGTGATTGAGCCAGACCTTGGCCCAGGATATCAGAGGCTAGTGTCTACACTCTACAGCAAGCAGGTCAAACTCATGGCCCATAGGCCACATGTGGCCCACAATAAATAATTTTGTGGCCCAACCAATATAACAGTAAATAAGAAGTGATTTACTTATTATTATTATTATTTAAAATATTACATATGTCTGCTTTTTCCCCAATTGACTGCCCCCGGCCACATCCACTCCCCAAGATGAGCCCCCACCATCCCAGTGTCCATGTCCATTGATTATGCTAATATGCATGCATACAAGTCCTTTGATTGAACTCTTACCCGCCTCCTCCCCTGCCTTCTCTCTAAGATCAGACGGTCTGTTCAGTGTGTAAAAAACATTTTTTAAAAATTTCATAACTTTATTTTTACAATATTCTGTTATACATAATTATTAATAACCAGAGGCCCAGTGCACAAAATTTATGCACAGAGGGATGTCCCTCAGCCCAGCCTGCACCCTCTCCAATCTGGGACCCCTTGGGGGATGTCTGACTTCCAGTTTAAACCTGCAGTTGGATATCCCTCTGGTATTCTGGGACTGCTGGTTTCTAACCGCTCACCTGCCTGCCTGATTGCCCCTAACTGCTTCTGCCTGCCAGCCTGATTGCCCTCCCAACGGCTCCCCTGTCAGCCAGATTGCCCCCAACTGCCCTCCCCTAATCAACCTAATCAACCCAGCTGCCAGCCTAATCAACCCAGCTGACCTCCCCTGCAGTCCTGGTTGCCCCCAGTTGCCTCTTCTGCAGGCCTGGTCACCCCCAACTGCCCTTCCCTGCAGGCCTGGTTGCCCCAACCTCCCTCCTCTGACAGCCATCTTGTGGTGGTCATCTTGTGACAACGTTGTGTGATGTCACTTATGCTTTTATTATATAAGATGAACTACAACGTTCACTGATTACTAAATTGAAGTTTTTGTGTTTTTTGCAGCCCACATAAACGTAAACCTTGTTTATTTGGCCCATGTTAGCTTTTGAGTTTGACATGCTTGCTCTACAGTATCTCAATTACAGCATTAGACTACGTTATACCTATATGTATACAAGGTTCTTCCTCCTCCTCCTCCTTCTTCTTTTGTTAATCCTCACCTGAGGATATTTTTCCATTGATCTTTTAGACAGAGTGAAAGAGAGAGTGAAAGACAGAGAGAAACACTGATATGAGAGAAACACATCGATTGATTGCCTCATGCATACACCCGGACCAGGACCAGGGCCCTGACCAGGGAGAAGCCTGCAACCAAGATATGTGCCATTGATTGGAAATGAACCCAAGACTGTTTGATCTGCAAGCCTAGCTCTATCCACTGAACCAAACCGGCTAGGATGCTTCTTGCACCTTCTTCATGAAGCTTTCCAGATCCTTCATGTAGAAATACCCTCTTCTGCCTTTGAATTCTATATACTCCATTTACAAATATTTTCTAATGACACATGATCTTTCCCCATGATCATTGGGTTAGTAGTCTTATTGCCTTGCTAAACTGAACACTGAATACATGTCATTTCCCCCATATTGGTTTTCTTAGTATCCTGCATAATTTTTGTAGGTGCTTAAGAATATTTGCTGAGTGACTTGTTTAAAATGCAAAATTGAAATGTTAAAATTGTTTAAAAAATGCAAATCTGATCACGACTCTCCTCTGCATAAAATGTTCTATTTACTTTCAGATAAAAACTAAAATCCTCAGCACAGCCGGAAGGTCCTACATGACCTTATGTTTTCTTCCCAAATTCCCTTACCACACTCGCCTCACCGGGCACCACTCTCCTCTGAGTTCTCTGCTGTCTAGCAAGCAGGGATTTCCGTCCACTCTTCTATCCACCTCACACTCTCCGGACCTTTTCACTAGCTTTTCCTCTACCCGAA
Organism: Lasiurus borealis; assembly: GCA_004026805.1. Lineage (NCBI taxonomy): Eukaryota > Metazoa > Chordata > Mammalia > Chiroptera > Vespertilionidae > Lasiurus > Lasiurus borealis. The sequence goes on from PVJN01045727.1 coordinate 11,924, forward strand.
AGGCTGGGCTCTTGTTCCCCACCTTGACCTTGGTTCTGTCATGACCGCTCTGATGAACTGCCTTATTACAATGCCTGGTTGTGGGCGTGTGGGGGAAGCACCCCTTTGCCCTTCTGGGGAATGGATGTATTACATGCTGGCCAGGCTGCATGGCCCTGTGAGAGGGAACCCACCTGGTGGCCCTCGCTCTCCCACACTCTCCCTGTAGCAAAGCCAGGTTTATTGACACTTGGGGCTGTAGGCCTGGCCTCTGCGGGCATTTCTGGGGCAACAAAGGCCACTTGTCCAATCCAGCTCATCCAGTCACGGAGAAGGCGAGCTCTGACTTCATGCCAGAGATTGATCCTGGCAGTGGCATTTCCTGAAGGGAATTGTACCCTTCATCTCCCCTTGGCTCATGCATTCCGACTGCCAGCAGGCCTGGCTCCAAGCCATCTTGGCAAAGAGGAGTGTTTGTAGCCTGATTGGTTTAATTATGTTTTCTCCCCAAATTCCTATCCTGGGGCAGAAGTAGTCTCCAAACAGCTTTTGTATCCTAGGGGATAGGATGGGGAAACCATGCAGGGGAGGAAAAAGACTAGCACAAGGACACCTCCACTGGAATAGGTTCGCTCCTCATTTTATAGTCATGTTATTTTTATAATAATAATAGGTCACATATATTAAACATTCACTAGGTCCCAGGTTCTGTACTAGAGAATTGTACATAAATTAGCTCATTTCATTTTCTTTATTATAGCGCTTAGAGTAAGATTCGTGTATTATCCCCACTTTATAGATTAGAAAGTTGAGGCTTGAGGAGATTAAGGAACTTGCCCAATGTCAAGAAATAGCAGAGATTGGCTTTTAGCAGAAGATAGGGGAGCCCTTGCGGAAATTTCTGCCTTGGGAATGAGAATATCAAACCACACTCCGGTTTCCCATGCAGGGATCCAGTAAAGAGTAATTATCCAAGCAGCAGCTTCTACAGAGATCCAGGCATGACCCAGGTTATTCCCCAAGTGCCCCCATGTCAATGATGACTTTGTAGATGCTTATTCCAGTCACTCGGACGCAGCCTGCTGTAAAGGCGAGAACATGGGCTTTGGAGTCACATAGGCCCGGTTTTGAGACTGAACTCGTCCTCTTCTTTCTGTGCAGACAATGCAGCTTACATAAACTCACTGTGACTCGGTTTTCTAATTCTTGAAGTGGTGGTGGTGACTCATAACTCATAGTGCTGTGACTATTGGGTCAGAAAACATAACCTTCTTGCGCCTGGCAGGTAGATAGTGACAAATAAATGGCAGCTATTTATATGGCACTGCTATAAAGGAAGTACCAAATATTATTGTTAGTCTCCCTCCCGTATTTTATTAGCTGTTAAATTCTACTGTTAACCTTTGTGCTAAGGTATGCATCTCTGGGAGGCCCAATTAAAAAGAAAAAAATGCCTTAAAGGGAAAACACAGTAAACTAACATCAACCTAAATGATTGTCCTAATTAATGATTAAACTATTTATTGTGCAAGCTAGAAAGTAAAATGATAACTTGTAAAAAAAAACAACTTAACCCGGTAGCATTACCAACAGCTGCCTCCATTTAATTAGGACCTATTATGGGTTTGATGTCTTTTATTTTATTGTTAATCCTGGTGACTATGCTGTGGGATGGTATTATTATCACTTGACTTATGAGGCTTAGGAGGAGATTAAGCACCATGTCAGAGGCCACCTGAGAGTAAGTGGTTGGGGAAAGACTTCAAGTATAGCTTAACTTCAATAAGCAGACTTTCACCATTAGGCCTTTCTACATGTTGGGCCTGGCCGTCCCACTTTTGGGAAAAAATCCTAAGTAAATAAAGAAAAGAAGGTCAGTCATTGAAACAAAAACCAAAAGATATTTATAACTTATATTCATCACATAGCCATATGCCCCCAAATTGGAAGGAAGAGGGGTACCACCCATGAGCAATGTACCAGACTCAAAAAGATGAATATGTGAATTGTGTCAGGAGAGAACATCTGAAACCATATTTAGTAAAAAGGATAGAATGAAAAATAGTACCCAAAGAATATTTCTATATTTTGCAAAGTTAGAGAAAATGGATTCATGTCTACCAATAAGCATCAGAACTGTTTAGAGTTATGCAAATGATAGTATATAAAGCTTCTTTATATTTTTGGGCAGAGCAGTTGAAATATTGTATTTATTTTAAAAAGAAAAAAAGAATATTGAACCAAGTTTTTAAAAAAAAGGAGATAGATTTTTTTAAAAACAAAGCAAAACAAAACATACACACACACAAAAATCTAGATTTAAATGGTAAAATCCTCACAGGATATTTGGTCCTGCCCAAAGTGTCCACAAAGACATTTGGTCCACACCCAAATGTTCTGTCCAAAATGTTTGGGCAGGATCCAGTGTCTGCTAATTGGTAAAACTAGTTTCTGGAAAACATTAACACAAAAAAATCATTACTATCTTGAGAGAGATTTACTGACTGCAGTGTTTCCTCAGCTGGAATTTGAGGACCCAAAGCAATAGAGGGTCTCCAAATCTATGCTATCATTCACAAAACATGATGGAAATTGTGTATTTTACCTGCGTGTTAATTGAGTTGGCAATAGTTAAAGATATAAGAGTGTGGGCTCTGTTATCAGATCACCTGAGTCTGAATCCCAGCTTATGACCTACTTGTTAAGTGATACCGGGCTCTTATCACTTGATTCTTCTGCTTTCTTGTCTGTAAGGTGTGGTTAATAATAACGCCTGCCTTAGTGGGTCACTGCCAGGCACATGGTGAGATTTCTGTTCACATTAGCTATTCTTAAACTGTAAAGCTTCTTTGCTTTGACCTAAAGTTGTATCAGTTCAGCAGTAATTCTGGTATCTCAAGCAAATCTTTGGTCTTGCTTGACAATTGTACAAGTTTCTGGTTGCTAAAATATGGGAAAATTGATGAACTGTGAGTAATTGTAGTTTAGTCAATAATATCTTTAAAAATATGGATATGAAGAGGAAGAGAGGAGAGAAGTGACAGGGATCCTTGGTGATGAAATTTCAGGATGATACACAAGATAGGTACATGTTGACAAGAACAAGGAGAAGGGGAAGTCTAGCAGAGAGCAGAGGTGGAAGCTGAGGCCCAGCAGGGCTGAGGTGGGAATTTTTAATCCCTACTGAGCAGTTGAGGCACAGAGAAGATAAAAAATCTGTTCAAGATCAAAAGTAAAAAAGCTAGTTAGTGGGGGTGCCAGGGCAAACATCTCTAGCTAAAAATGTTCTTTAAAATATATATTATATTAGAAAAACATCACAAACACTCAAAGTAGGAGGCAGTTACTGAGAGAAGGACACAGCAGGAGGTTAGTGGATGATACAATGGAGGGGAGGTAGTGTTTGGTGATAATATAACCTTTTTTCATATTTTTTATTGATTTTTTACAGAGAGGGAAGGAAGAGGGATTGAAAGTTAGAAACATCGATGAGAGACATCAATCAGCCGCCTCCTGCACGCCCCCTACTGGAGATGTGCCTGAAACCAAAGTACATGCCCTTGACAGGAATCAAACCTGGAACCTTTCAGTCCACAGGCTGATGCTCTATCCACTGAGCCAAATTGGTTTTGGCCGGTAATGTAATCTTGAATATCATGTATTTGAGATGCTTATGGGATATTCAAGTCAAGTTAATAGCCTGGTGGTTAGATGAAATGTCAAAGCAGGGAAAACGTCTTGATAATAATAAACCAGCAATCACAACCACCACCCAACAAAACACCATTCTAAATACATTGCATTTTTTTATCTCATTTGATCTCATAGAAGCCGTATAAGGTGGGAATTTGTAGAAAAATACATTTTTTTTTAATTTCAGAAAAGAAGGGAGAGAGAGGAAGGGAGAGAGAGAAACCTCAATGATGAGAGAGGATCATTGATCAGCTGTCTCTTATACACTCTACACTGGGGATCGAACCTGCAACACGGGCATGTAGCCTGACCAGGAATCAATTCATGACCTACTGGTTCATAGGTCGATGCTCAACCACTGAGCCACGCCAGCCAGGGTGAAGTAGGAAATATTAATCCCTGTTTAACAGTTGAGGAAAATAAGGCACAGAGAAGATAAAAAAAAAAAAACCTGTTCAAGGTCAAAAGTAAAAAAATCTAGTTAGTGGGGGTGCCAGGGCAAACATCTCTAGCTAAAGATGTTCTTTATGCCAAAAACCGGTTTGGCTCAGTGGATAGAGTATCAGCCTGAGGACTGAAAGGTCCCAGGTTCGATTCTGGTCAAGGGCATGTATATTGGTTGTGGGCATATCCCCAGTAGGGAGCGTGCAAGAGGCAGCTGATTGATGTTTCTAACTCTCAGTTCCTCTGTAAAAAATCAATAAAATATATTTTTAAAAAATAAATAAAGATGTTCTTTAAAATATATTTTATGATAGAAAAACATCAGAAACACTCAAAGTAGGAGGCAAATAGGTAGGTAAGTTAAGGTACACTTATACAACTAAATGAATGATCAATACAAACAGTGGCAAATCACAGCTGTGGCCTACTTGGAGCTTCTCGATTAGTGGAAGAGGCAGGCAGGGATGAAGTTTTGCTGAAACACAGTCAGTGGATTGGTGGCGGTCCACACAGCAGGGGGCTCAGGCAGAGAGGAGCTCCACTTAGCATGGCAGTTGAGGGACTGAGGCTGTCACACAGGTTTCTCAAAGGAAAAAGTAGCTGAACCAAGAGAGAGGGTAGGAGAGGAAGGCTGTAGCAGAGAAGGCCATCTGCATTGACAACAACTGACAGGCAAGAAATAGCCTAGAGTGCACAGGAAACTCCAAGCAAGT
>PVJN01045728.1:0-16752 GCA_004026805.1 Lasiurus borealis
GCGAGTCTATTTTGAAGAAGTGGCATTAGAAGAAGTTTAAGTTTTAAAAAAATTTGACTCTCAAAAGAAATTTCAATCGTTGTACTGTTGATATTTGGCTCTGTTGGCTAATGAGTTTGCCGACCAATGGCCTATGGGAACAAGCCGCTGACTGTGAGGTTTCTACAATGCACTCCTTAATGGAATAAATCTGCCTAAATTTCACTCTTAAAACCCCGGAGATTAATGTTATCTTATTAGCAACACAAAATGGAAAAGACTGGGCTCTTTCAGTTTAATCTGCTTAGTTGCCCAGGCTGCAGGGAGCTTCTCCAAGGAATGTGCTTGGCTTTTGTTAGAGGAAGGAGGGAAAGTCCAACATATTACTTGGCATAAGTCTGCCCATCTAATTTAGATTGGAAAATCCAACTGATTAAGCCTTGGGCCTGTCCTTTTTTCCCCTATGGAGTCTACAAATATCATTGTTCTTAAGATAAAACTCACTATTGTAAATTTTATTCTTTCTTTCTCTCCTCTCTCTCTCTCTCTCTCTCTCTCTCTCTCTCTCTCTCTCTCTCATTTCTGTCTCATACACAGCTGCCTCTTTATTCTCATCAGCGCCATCTGGTGGTGATTCAAATCCAGTACTTTTAAAAATATTGATTCCAGAGTGCCTGTGTATTATGAATTCATGTTGTATCTATCTTTTTATCTATTGTATTAAAAAGTAAAACCTAGAAAGTTTTAAAAATACTGATTCATTAAAAATAACCATAATAAACACATTAAACGTTCAACAAAAATTGTAATGAAAAATAACCGTATGTTACAAAACAAAATATATAAATGAAAAAAGAGTGTCATTATTTTACATTTTTGCTCATCCCTTTAATGTCTGGCTTAATAAGAGACAGCAAATTCTCATATCTGTTTCTGCATTCAATCTGTTTCAATATCTTATTTTTGGTTGAAACATGAAGAATATCTGGCCTCGAGGGGTCCCTCGAGCTATAAAAGAAGCAGTGCCCCTAGATCTGTCTCTTGCTGCTCTAGTGTTTGGACAAAACAGACCCCTTCTTCCAGCCTCCTACCACCTCCCAACCTCTTTCCCAGTCACCACACTGGGAACCACCTCAGTCATGCTCAGCGTCTGAGACCAGCCAACACTTAATTAACTCCTTCCACCTCTTCCTTGAGTTGATAGAGAAGAAGCATGAGGGAGCCCAGCATCTCGTAAATATGCAAGCATCTCCCCTGTGCCATCCGGCTTCGACTGCACAGGTGTCTATATCTCCCCTTTCCCCCCCCAACAATCCTCTCCCGATGGGGGAGGGAGGGTGTTACTCCTCTTGGAGAGACAGTGCTGTGTGAATGAAACTCTAGGATCCTGGTGACGCTTCCCAGGTGACCATGCTTACATTGTCTGACTTCCTTTTGCTTTCTTTCCTTTGTTCATTTTAACTAGCTAATCATGACAATAACAATATCATTTGCTCCAAGATCGGATCAAGAAAAAGACCCCCATACCCAGAACCCATCCCCCAAACCTCACCCCACCTGTTACTTTCCATGGCTCAGTGTCCTTTCCTAGAAAGCCTCCTGAGAGACACAGAGCAGACTACTCAGCACTCCCTCCATCTCCCACCTAGGCTCACGTTTACCTTTCTCTTTCTATCCCAGTTACACCCAACCCCAACACTGAGGAAAGAGAAAAGACTTCAAGAAAAAAGCATCCTATGAGGTGAGAAATGCAAGATAAGCACACTGGCAGAGGATAAAAATCCCCTTCACATGGGCTGCTTGCAATGCTTGGAATCCCCACAACCATGACCACCCAGTGACTATTTCCATCTTAGTCATCTTTCAGGTCTCAACACAGACCTCTTCCTTCCTTTTCTCTTTTTTTTCTTTTCTTTTATTTCCTTTTCTTTGCCCACCCCCCTCTCTTTTCATCTAGAATAGATAGGTTGAGATAGAGATGGTGCTAGAAAGATGAGTTCCCAACAGAAGATATAGGTACATAGATACATACACATAGACAGTCTCTGGGTCCTTAATTGGCTGGTACTTTACCTGATTTCCCCCCACTAGATGGTAAACTCCATCTAAAGGCAGTACTTTTCAATCTCAATCACTCTCAGGGGTTTTAAAACACAGTGGGGATGATTTACAGTGTGTGTGTGTGTGTGTGTGTGTGTGTGTGTGTGTGTGCGCGCGCACGCATTCGTTTTTAAGCGGGTGCCTCTAAGAGGAGCATGCCTCTCCATTTGCCACAGTCTTCCCCCCATACCCCTCCAGTTGTTATAAGAATGCACCCCTCATTGACCTACCTGGCTCCGAATGAACTGAAAATTGTCAGCCACACTACATCCCCGAACCGAGTAGGCCCTCCATAGGCATTTATCAGGGGAGTGGTTCTGTTCCCTCAGGCTGGGTGAGCTCTTGAACCGGGCACCTTTCACTAACCATGGCCCAGGACTGCCTTCATCTGCAGAATCCCTTTGTGTTTGGTCACCTGCCCCAGTGCATCCCAGCATGGAGGTCTCACCGGGGAGTCTGTGACCAAGAGGGCAGAATCTAAGTCTCTCCTCCTTTCTTCTCTTTCCCTCCCCTAATTCTCCCTTGCCTCTTCCTAACTTAATTCAACCACTTTAATTAGGTTATACTGAGCTTAGACACCTGGGTAAGGAGCAGAGTGTCTGCTCATAAAGAAGTTGCCTGGCCGGTGTGCTCAGTGGTTGATCATCGACCTATGAACCAGGAGGTCATGGTTGATTCCCATGGTTGATTCCCATGCCTGGGTCTCGGGCTCGATCCTCAGGAGGGGACGTGCAAGAGGCAGCTGATGGATGTTTCTCTCTCCCTCACCCTCTTCCTTCCTCTCTCTGAAATCAACTTTAAAGAGAGAGAGAGAAGATAATTATCTCAAGCTGGAGGCCTCTGCTCCTGAAAGACCAATCAGGTCTTACAGAAAATAGGGAAATGTCCAGTCTAATGGGAGGGGAAGGGCGGGGTGGGGTGGGATGGGGTGGGGCGGGGACATTGCGGTAGGAGTTTGGGAAGGTAGGCTGGGATCTGATCAGGTTGGGTCCGCCAGGCCAGGCTAAAGAACGCGTATCTTTTCTACAGACACTGGGGTAGCATGACCCGACCTGTGTTCCATGGGCCTATTTTCTAGGGCTAATCTTCTATCCCAGCCCTTCCCTTTCCCCCCTTATCACAGAGGTGCCTCCAGTGCCTGCCACTGAGACTGCGTAAGGACCCCTCCTGATTGGGTAGCTGCAGTGTGACCATGTCTGAGGGGGGCGGGGAGGCAGGGCAGAGCCACAGAGACCCACCCTCACCACCACCTCACTTTCCTGTGCCAAAACACATTCTCCAGCTTGAGCTGGTCCGACTAGATTGGGTGGGGACCAGAGAGGATTAGCACATCAGTCCCGGTCTTAAGAAGCACATTCCATAGTCAAGTAAACAGGGTGTGGGTGTGTAGGCCCCTCCCCGCTCGGAGGAGCGTGAGCCGGTGTTGCCCTCTAGGAGACCTCCCTGGTACTTCCTCTCTCAGAATGTCTGCTGCCTGTGCCCTCACTGGGTTCTGCTTGCATTCTGCAGGTCACTCACCGTCCCAGCTCTTGGAAGAGACGAGGAAAGGGGTCAGGGGAGAGCCCATTAGGACTAGAAGCTGGACCTGGTCCAGGCCCCAATTCTACCTTCTAAGAGCAGGGCTTCTGAAGTCGCTCTATTGCTCAGGGCAGGGGCAGCCTCTGGTAAGTGGCTTACAGAACATCTGCAGAGGAACCTGGCATCATCGGACAGTGTCCCCAGACTACTGTGTCTATCATTGTTTTGCTCAAGGTAACAGAAACAAGCGTTCGTTCTTAAAAAGAAGAAATAAAAGTCTTAAAAATGTCAAAAGCAAAAACCATTTTTAGATCATCCATCACACCTTTCCGTAAAGATAGCAATGACTGGCTTTCTACCTTTTTCTTACGCCTATCAAATGTATATACATTTTAAAGGTGAAGAGAAAAGGAAATATATATTCTGCCTACAATTAGGATAAAATTGTTTTTGAAGTTTTTGCATTCTGCCTTTTAACTTATGAACATTTCCTTAATTATTCTTGAACAATGGCTACATCACACCATACATGGCTGTATCACAAAACCAGAAATAGGAACCCAGCATGAGGCATCACCGTCATCACCTTCACAAAGGAGACAGACCCTGCGGCTGGGTATGAGGGGGCATCCCTCATGTTTTCATGCCTTTGCACCCCTCCATCCCTTAGGACTCAGCTCGGATATCGTAGATGCCAGGCAGCCTGTGGGTCCCCAGTTCAGGCTGATGCCAGTCCCTGGTGCCTCCTAGCTACACCATAGCACGGCCCACATTATATTAAACCGATTTCTGTATATTTCAATCTCTCCCATCAGACCATAGTGTCTCTGAGACCTGGGCCCCATCTGAACAAGCTGTGACTCTCCAGTGTCCAGCTGCTGGGTGGCACGTAGAAGACAATGCCTTGCAGAGAAGCAACGTGTAAGCGGCCTCCGGTGGGTAGGCATTTAAGGAATTTCCTAATTTGTGAAGAGAGCTCCCATGCTCTCACTTTCCCAGATTACACGCTAACTGAGGGGAGAGGGCGGGGGAAGACCCCCCAAAAAATCTCAATGAGGTCCTGGGTGGTCACGTGAACCCTCCTGCAATTAATGTTGGATGACCTGTAAATGAGTCTTTGCTTGTATCCGACTCATCCTCATGATACACGTGCAAATCCCAGCCCTGCTAGTGGATAGTGTGGCCTGGGGCATGTCACTTGACTCTGATGCTCATTTTCCCCATGTAACGTGGCGATAATAATGAGACATATCTTAAGGATGCTGAGATGCTGTAAAGGAGATGAGGTGGATCAAGTCCTAGAACGTCATAGCTAGTTTTTATTACTAAATGGCGTTTCTGGGCCCATGTTAGACAATGAATGCTGCCTGGCTACTCTGCTATCCAGAAACATGGAACAATGTATACACAGGTATACCGCATGTGGCACTTTCCACAGTGTCTTCTTCAGCAGGGAGTCTGGTCTGTTTTTCATCTCTGCCCAATCTGCTTTACAAAGGTTTGTTGGTCCTGGACAAACCTACCTTGAAATTCGGCAAAAGGTCCTCTTTCTCCTCATAGGCTAAGTAAGCCTCTGGCGCGGTCACCCTCCCGGGTGCAGAGGAAAGGTACGGAGTGAAATGAAAGGTCACAGCATGAGGGTGTCAGTATTGAAGTTCAAAAGCCAATTTTCCACATGCAGCTGGATGATGAAAAGGGGGACTAACAAGGTGAAGAATGGCCCCAAACAAAATGCTTCCTGTCTGTTTTCACTCACATCCCCACCCAAACCTCAACCACTCAAAGTTAGAGCACAATGGCAGTGCTGTGCTCAGCTTGCTGTAGACGTGGCCCAGAGAGGTTAAGCTTCTTGCCCAAGGTCACACAGCTCATGTCATTAAGACTATCTAGACCACAAGGAATCCATGACTCCGAGCCAACAAATCTTGTCTCTAAGTGTGAAACTCCATCTGTGTCTGTCCTCCTAACCCCATTCACAACCTCACCAGCAATGTCAGGCTAGAGAATGAGAGACAACACACAATTGCTAAGGGCTCTGAAAGCCAAAAGCCATGACCGGTGCCAAAGTCAGTTATGAGAAGAGGCTGAAGCACCTGGACAGACGCCATTCAGCGCCATGCTTCTGCGCCCTTCAGCTGGGGGTGGTAGGACCCTCGGGGGGGGGGGCTCCTCTCCCACTCTTTCCTGCACCATATCCATTTCTCTCTGGTTGCTTTTTCCCTACATGTGGAAATTCCCCAGAAACAGCCACTTACTTGGAGATCTTTTTTAATTACAAAGAAAGAAGGGGTAAGGACAAATGTATAAAGCACCACGGTAGACCAGAAGTCGTTGCTATACCAGTTTTATTCAAGTTTGTGTGTGCTCTGGCGGTGAGACCAGGCTGAGACCAGCATTGCACTGTAATACGATAAGAGGTTTAGCCATTGAACCAAGCCTGCTTGGCATCCTTAGTCAACAATTTACAGTACCTGGAAAACAAGAAGCCAAAGGAAAGAACCTGGAAAGTTTCCTTCAGGACTTTTCTATTTTTAAATATTGTTGACGAATTAACAATAACTTAAATCCCAAAGCAAAGGGGAACTCAAGGACACAGGGTCAGGACACATGGACAGGACACGGAGCAGAGAAGACCTCGGGACGAAAATTGGTAGCTAGTTACAGAGGAGCGAAACAAACACGTGTGCAACCTTTCACCTTACCCAGACTCAAAGGCTCGAACGGGGAGGCAAATCCCAAAGAAAGCAGGATAAAACCCATCTCCAGCTCCTTTCCTTCATCTTCTGCAGACAGACACAGCATCAGACTAAATGCTCATGTGAGCCAGCGTGCATGTGTGTGCAGAGAGGATGATGAAAAAATTAGAGGAAATTGACAAGTTCATCAGCTCCCTTCTTTGCTACAACTGGGTACCAAGGGCTCATGGCTCTCGATGCAACAAACGCAAAGCCTGACTCCCAATTCCCAGTGAGGGGCTACAGTAAGGCTTCCAAACTCCAAGGACTAGTGGGTGGAAGCTGTGGCAAAGAACAGACATGGGCTATTGGGGCTGGAGATGGGAGCGAGGGCCACAGGTCTTCGTGGTGCGGGGAGAAGGGCTACGCTACGTTCAGTCCTTGCGTGGAACAAACCCCTGAAAAAGGTGGAAATGGTGGAGAGAGCAGCCAGGAGCGGAGAGGAAGTCGCTGAGCTGGGAGGTGCGGGTCCTGCTGAGTGAGCCCGGGGACAAAGGCCGATGGATTAGCCACAGGACACACTCCCCCTCGGACGCAGAGCCATCTCAAAGCTTAGGGGGACCTCCGCTCGGCCCACCTCATCCCAGGGCTTCTGAACTGTGGCCTAAAACGTGCTCAGAGGAAAAGGAGAGACAACTTTGGAGCCAAGCGGTTCAGGAATGTTGCTTCCTGACTGTGTGACCTTGGGCACGTTATGGAATCATCTGAGCCTCAGTTTATACATCCACCGATGGAGGTCATCCCTTCCCTCTCAGGATTATTGTGAGTCAAAGTAATAATAATGGTAATAATAATACCCCTAGGGCGCCACCTCCCACTAGAGGAAACGTAAGGTTTCTCACTCCTAGTTAGCCTTGCGGAGACCAGGCTAGGTCTATGCTTCGCTCTGACAGGGAGGAAGAGAAGAGCCACAGCCAGCATGGCCCTGGCACTGGAGGTAGAGATAAATGATGAGAGTGGAACGGGTGGGAGAAAAGGAAAAATGGCTGACATCAGGAAGGCTCGTGGGGACCCAGGCACTGAGCCCCTCCAGGCATGCAAGGGACACCTCCCCCACCTCAGTCCTTTCTGAAATCTGGGAGACAGAACCAGCCCGAGTTATTCACATGCCTGAGAGTTCCGGGATGTCCCAGAGAGGCGTTAGGTGAGAATCAAAAAGGCCCCCTCTACTGAAATCACAGACCTCGCCCCTAAAACACACACCTGCCTCTAAGTGGCCCCAAGGTTTCAGGGAGGCTGAGAGGAAGCTGGAGAACTTCAAGAAAAAGCCACCCCCAATTGTAAGTCCAAAGATGAAATCGGCCCTAAGATGGAAATCAGCATGTTCCTAGTTAAACGCCAAGAGGACCAGGAAACTACCTCCTCACGCGGGAGGTAGAGCAAGGGCAGCCAGGAAAAACAAAACAGATCCTAACACCAACCTCACAATTCTGCCGGAGCCGCTCTGCAGACCCAGTGCGGTGCTCCCGTTGGATGGAAAGTTTAAGGGGCACCTAAGACTCAGTTATTAAGATAAATTCTATTTCAATGCCGTATTTAAAAAAAATAAACTTAATGAGAAAAACAATCTGTGTTGAGCATAGTATCAGGATTTTAAATAAAGCCAGGATCTGTTCACGCAGGAGCTTAGGGATGGGGGCAACACAGACCCTCTGAAACTTGGTCTTACCCTCCAGCAAGTGCAGGCAAGCGCCAATATCCACGTCCCCCCATCCTCCTCCTTCATCAATCCCAGCTGACCTCTGGGCTCAGGATTCCTGGATGTCAGCGTCATGTGGGATGGTAGAAAAGGATTGGAATGTACTCCAGTGTCTTGTCTTTAGACACCTGTCTAGTTGTCAGGTCCACGCCTGCCATGTAGGGAAAATAGGTTGTGGGTGTTTGTTTGCAGGGAGGGTCAGACCAGTCAGGAAGGAAGATGGTCAGGAGAAAGATGGGTGTTTCCAAGAAACAAAAAGAGATGTGGAATAGCTCCTGGTTCTGGGGACCCACTGGGTCCTTCTCTATTCACTATTCTCTCTCTATTTTTTTGAGAGAGGGAGACACCACATCCAGAGATTGAATCCACAATCTGGGTATGTGCCCTGACCGGGAACCAAACCCCGCCACCTTTCAGTGTATGCAGCCATGCTCCAACCAACTGAACCACACCGGCCAGGGCTCAGTCCCAATTTCTAGCTGCAGTTGTGAGCTCGAGACCTACAGCAAGGCTCCGGGCAAGTCACGCAGGGAAGCACAGACCCTGAGAATCAGGAAGGACCAGTCCTACTGGCTCCAGATGAAGGAGGGAGCCCAGCCTTTGGAAGAGCGCATGCCAAGGCCGCCTCAGAAGCCCAGAGGCCAGGCTGCTTCCAGGGCCCGAGCCTGGAATGGACCAGGGTAGGGGTGGGGCCTCAGCTCCTCAGGACAAAAGGAAAACGCTCTGTCAGCAGTCGGAGTCTAGGCGAGGAGAGGCTGGGCCAGGCTAATTAGGCACGGGAGCCTGTTAATTAGCCTTCATCAGCCAGGACTCCAATTCCCGCCCACCTGTCAGCACAGGTGCCTGAGCAGGTGAGTCCCAGGCAGCCGGCCTGGAAGAAGCGGCGGACTGAGGACGCAGCAGTGGGTTGTCCTTTCAGACGCGGATTTTTATTCATGTGAGCCGCTGACCTGAGAAAACAATGATTCATCTGAGGGGAGAGCGGCGGGCGTGTGGGAATGTGTGACTACAACTACTGTGGCTTCTCAGGACATCCTCCTCGGGCCTGGAGCCATGGAGAGGCCGGGGGTCTGGGAGGTGGAAGCATATGAAATTGTTTATCCCCCCCTTTTTTTTTACCTACCACCACTTCCCCCCTCCAACATGAATATCATTTTCTCCACAAAGAGAAGCAATCTAGCAAGGTGGGACTTGGTCTCACCCTCCAGCAAGTGCAGGACCGGGGCTCCAGGACCACACGTTTTAAAGGTCTTTGTGCTTCGGAAGGGGCAGCACTGTCCTCAGCTCAAGGCTGGGCTGAGGCCACGGACAGAAGAGAGATCTGCAACCTCACCCGCTTAGTATCTGGGCAGACTCAGATCTCCAGTCCTGCGGCTCCCTCACTTCCCATCACAACCACCACAAGCTGAAAGCGGTCCTCACCTCTGCCCCAGGGGTGCAGTCTCAGGCCTCAGGAAGAGCCCGCCCTCCCCTGAAAGCTCAGCACCTGCTTCTCCCCGCAATCCTTCAAGAGGCAATGGATGCATAAGCCATGGACACAGCCTGGGGCGGGTCCTGGGTGAAGGGAATCAATGGAGAAAAAGGGGACATCTGCAATATTTTCAGCAATAAATTTTTTTAAAAAGCTGGCAATGGAGTGTTTCTGACCTGCCTGAGGGTGCTACACACTGAGTCAAAGGCAGAGGCTTAATGAAAGGAAAAGGGCCGGTTCTGTGCTGAGGGGCCTGCCAGAAGTGAACCATTCACAGCCACCCAGTCTTCAGGACCACTGCTCTGGGCTTTGTTAATAGTAAGCTTGAAGAGCTAGGGATGCTCAGGAGGCGTCTCCCTTCTTGTAGGGGAGGGGGGGGAAGGGGAGCAATGTGTGGGCTGTGGAGCAAGAGTGTTGACAAGGACTGGCCTAGCTGAGTGGTTGAGCATGGACTTATGAACCAGGAGGACACAGTTCAAGCCCAGATTTTGAGCTCAATCCTGTGTGTGTGCAGGAGGCAGCTGATCAATGTTTCTCTCTTATCATTGATGTTTCTCTCTCTCTCTCTCTCTCTCCCTCCCTCTGAAATCAATAAAAAATAAAAAATCAGGCCTCGCTGCCCTTGGGTGTCCCACCACGTCCCTGAGCAATGGTGGTGTGAGGAAGCCCATACCATGACACATTCCCACAGGCCAGCTGACCCTGTCCCGAAGATTCTTCCAGGATTTGGCCTGATTCCAGTCTCTAAACAAGTAAGACTCTGGCAGTGACTCCAAGAAATCAGAGACCCCACGCTGTCATTCAATGCTGGTCCCAGCCACTTCCTCCTCTATGAGACACGAGTGGTGGGGATGATCCACGGGGCACGTTAAGTGGGAGGATTTTGTAAACATCAGGTGCTACATAAAAGCAGAGCACAGACCTGACCATGGGCCTATTAATCTCCAGCTTGCAATCACCCCTCTTCCAGAAGACAAAGGAGGAGACTGCAGGCGAGTCCCTTGAAGTAAAGGGTGAGAACCACACTGCCATCCTCAGCGGTCTGTCCTCACTGACCTGCTGATACCTGTGCTCAGTGCCCTTGGGAGGGAAGCAGGGGACGCGGCCTTTGCAGGGAGGAAATCTGAGAGTGAAGAGACAAGCCCGGCTCAGATGGTAGAAGCAGAGTGAGGAACACAGCCAACTTGTCCAGGTCTCAGAGCCTGGTGCCCGACTCAGAAATCCATCCAAACAGCTTTTTCTTTCCTTTTCATTTGAATCTTTGTCTTTAAGCCTTTCCCCTTCTCTACCAGTAAGGACATCAAAGGTAGAAGGAAAGTGATGTAACTTTGTACTAGGTCAGGACGAAAGGTTAGCATTATTCCGAGTCATGCATATATAAGATAGCACCACCATCATCGTCATCATCGTCATCATCGTAACTACCAAACCCTCAGGATACTAAAGGATGGGAAGTTAAGAGCATTCACGAACGTCTCTTAGAAGTAACATATGAGGATATCCAGGACATCTACTCAGCCTGGCAGTGGCCTGGATGCCCAAGGGGGTAAATGAAGGATAATCTGTTCCGCATCAGTGGAAGGAGCCAACAGATCTAAGGATAAGGAGCAGAGGACAGAGTCTGTTTCCCATTAGCATCGTCCATGTAGGAGCACCAGCCAAGAATAAGGGGAGGTCTCTGAGGAGAGAGGAAAAGGGAAAGGGAGGCCCCTGGTCCCTAGATTCAAGGCCTGAGCCCGACCATGACCACAGAGGCCAGGGAACCTGAGTGGACAGAAAGTACCTCAAACCTGCTACCCTATAGGATCCTTATCCCAGGGGCCCATCAGAGAGAGACGGTAACTCCATCATCATGGAAACTCACAGAAGCATTTTCAGAATAACCCTGCTTCTGCCTCTGGCAGTTATAGTTCTTCCCTCAGCAGAGACCCAGCCTTCTGGCTCCCTCCTGGATGGAGGGGTAAGCACGGGGTTCAACTGCCACTCAATGGCAAGTGACCGTCATTCGGTTTATGCTACGCTGGTTACACTTCCAAGAAAGAGGGCTACCACCTAACAACATGACAAAAGGTAGAACATGATTGAAGGAAACATCCCTGCCTCATCCAGAGTCAGCATGGTTTGGATCACGCTGCAGGCTGCACCCCACATGCCCCAGAGAGCTACTTAGTGGCCTAGAGATGAGTTAGTGGCTAACAGACCACCTGTGTCCCTCCCCACCAGGAATGAAGAGGAGTCGTGGCTGGAACTGCTGACAGGACTCACAGTGATCCCTCCTAGCTAAGGAGTGGGGAATTGGGGCAAAAATAATCTCGTACACGTAGACTTCACTGAACAAAGACAAGGAGAGGATGAGATGCAATAGAAAACCCTGGACCACAAAACCAATGGTTCCTCTCCAGCCAAGTCTAGGTGGGGCCCTTGACCCAGAGTGCCATGGGCTCATAAAACAGGTACGATTTGAAAGCCAAGGTCACCCCTTTCGCCATCCCCACAGCAGGATGTGTTACAGGTGCAGAGAGTGTAGTGACCTAGCTATCACTGGGACCTGCTTCACCGCTCTCCCCATTCTGACATTCAGGCAGCAAGAGCAAGGAGCCTGCAGGCTGGCCCCCAACATCTCCAGAGGAACGCTCCCGGATGAAAGGTGGTGGAGCAATATACAGCGTCTTGAGAGGGGGAGGGGAGGAACAGGACCTAAGGACTCTACCCCCAATCAAGCTGTTATCCCCACTGTTCCCACAGACACAGGAGACCTCACAGTGAGTGGAGTTGTGAAGATGCACAAGAGAGTTCCATAAGCTCAACATTCAAGTCAAGGAATCAAATTCCAGAAAAGTCAGGGTTGGCCACTGTTGTCCTTCCTACCTGGCTGCAGAGTCCAGCATTGAGGCCATCTGTGCACAGAGACAAGAGGCCTTGGCCAGTGTCCAGTGCCTGGGACTTGGAGGTCCCTGTACATGGGTGGCTCAATCATCGCCGCCGTACTACATCCAGTCACGGAAGGTACTACCAGGGGCTCTGTTTTACTTCACGGGCATTTCAGAGTGGATGGCCTGGCTGAGAAGGCACACCCTTGCCCAGTGTCGGGGACCCCAACCCCATAAGCTATTCTGATGCAATGCAGAGATATCTACCAACCAAATACGGAACCCAAAGTCCACTATTTCCAGGGACTGGAGGGACGCTCACGGGAAGGGAATGACACATACAAATCAGACAACAAAAGGGACAAATGGAGGAACTGTGTCTCTGGCATCCCAAGAATTAATCATGGGATGAGCTTACGTTTGCATCAGACCCTGGCCTGGCAATGGGTGGACCCCAGGGAGGAGATGGAGGAACAAGGACAGACAGACTCCGTTACCCTCTTTACTGTAGCTGAACTGTATTTTCTCTGACACTTCCTCCCCAACCCCCACCCCCGTTCTCACTTAGGCAGCTCCCCTACCACGGCCAGGCTCAAATAAATAGGTGGGCACCTGAAAGTGCAGGGAGGTAGTGCTGGGTCCATCTGTCCCGCAGCTGGCACGAAAGGGCTTAGGACTCAGAAAAGCTCACATCAAAAAGATTCTGATTCATGGGTGCTGGGGAAGAATGTGGAAGAGGACTAAAACCAATCACAGAACATCCAATACGATGCTTGGGAGGGCTGAACTCGGGGCCAGCAGAGGGCCCCAGGACAGGCGCTGGGCACACCCAGGGGGCTGAGGAGAGGGAGCAGCAGACAGATTTGGCTGAGTGACGCCGCAGGGCCACCCTAAAGGCGAGGAAGACTGTGAAGGGTGGGGGACATGCACGCACCCCTCCTCCCCTACAGCCAGAGCTGATAGCCACAGCCCCTCCAGCGGACACGGGTAAAAGGCCCTGCAGGGCCAGAGACCCTTTGAAGTGGCTCTGCTTCCATCCCTTCCGTCTTAAAAGTGCATTATCAGTGCAAGAAGTGGAACTGGATCTCAGGGGTCCGACTCTGAGAAAGGGCTGTGCCAGCCAGCTCCCCTATCTCCTCCTGCGTCCCCCTTGCCCACCCCTGAGCCTTTTCATGCTAAGACCAGAACTCCTGCTGGATCTCATAGGGGGCGGGCCTGTGTGCGCTCAGTTCAGCTCTACACAGCGGCACCGTGCTGTCCTGACTCTGGCCCTCTGCGTCCAGGTCCAAAAGCGTCCGCTCGGTGGGGGGCAGCGGCCCCGCCTGGAACGGGAGCAGCGCTGGGAGCCCAGGCCGCTCCTCCAAAGTGCTGCTGCTGCTAGCAAGGCAGGAGTCCAGGTTGCTGGGTGTCTCCGTGCTGGAGCTGTTGGCCGGGGAGGCGCTACGGGCGTGGCTGGGGGACACAAACCACCAGGGGTCCAGCCGTTGCCGGTTGGCAGAAGGACGTGGCCGAGGCAGGAACTCCAGCGTCTTGGGTCTCTCCAGTGTAGAGTCCTGCTGTGTGTTCCAGCGCCTCGGGGTTGGGGGAAAAACTACGTTGGGGTCAGGGAGACGGGGGAATTCACCTGGGTCTCGGCTGGGGCTGGGGGTTTTCAACATTCCTGGTCAAAAAGACAAAGGGAGAGGCATCAGATGAGGGTCCCTTGCTTCTGGGCCAGGTGTACTCTGCTCCATCCCCACCTTGCCACGGACCTACTCACTTGGAATAACACAAACAAGTATTTAATGAGCACCTACTTGTGCCATGCAGTGTGTTGGGAGGTATTGGAAAACACAATAGTGAACTAGAAGGCCATGGCCACCATATCTGACAACAATAATGGGACATATGGGGTTATCCTATATAATAAAGAGGTGATATGCAAATTAACCCTCACGCCCTCACAAGATGGCTGCCTACAACCCGGCTGGCAGGGGGCTAGTGAGAGATGATCAAATGACTGAACAAGCAGGCTGTGTGGGGCGATCAGGCTGGCAGAGGGGTTAGTGAGGGACGACCAAATGACTGAACAGCAGGCTGCGTGGGGTGACCAGGCCAGCAGGCGGGAGCAGTTGGAGGTGATCAGGCCATCAGGGAGGGGCAGTTAGGGGTGACCAGGTGGGTGGGGGGTGGTGCAGTAGGGGGCAACCAGGCCAGTGCCGGGGGGCAGTTAGGGGTGACCAGGCAGGCGCAGGTGAGCGATTAGGATGGCAAAAGGTAGAACATGATTGAAGGGGATAAATGCAATCACCCCTCTTCCAAAAGACAAAGGAGGAGACTGCAGGCGAGTCCTTTGAAGTAAAGGGATTAGGAGCCAGTGGTCCAGGATTGTGAGAGGGATGTCAAACTGGCGGTTTAGTTCTTATCCCCGGGATCAGGCCTTAAATGGCAGTCGGACATTCCTCGAGGGGTCCTGGATAGGATAGGGTACAGGCTGGGCAGATTCTGCTATGCAAGAATCTCGTGCACCAGGCCTCTAGTATCCTATCCAATAAAAAAGTAATATGCAAATTAACCATCACTCCAACATACGAGGTGTTTGCCCCAATGTGGTCAAAGATGGCTGCCCCCATGTGGACACAAGAAGGCTGCCACAAGATGGCCAGCAAGGGAGGGCAATTGGGAGGGACCAGGCCTGCAAGGGAGGGCAACTGGGGGCGATCAAGCCTGCACTGCAAGGGAGGGCAGTTAGGGGTGATCAGGCTGGCAGAAGAGGGAACATAGGGGCAACCAGGCCTGCAGGGAAGGGCAGTTGGGGGGGACCCAGGCCTCCAGGGAAGGGCAGTTAGGGGTGACCAGGCCTGCAGGGGAGGGCAGTTAGGGGCAAACAGGCTGACAGGAGAGCAGCTAGGCATCAATCAGGCTGGCAGGGGAGTGGTTAGAGGGTGATCAGGCTGGCAGGCAGAAGTGGTTAGGGGCAATCAGGCAGGTGAACAGTTGGGAGCCAGCAGTCCTGGATTGTGAGAGGGATCCCAAATTGGAGTGCAGGCTGGGCTGAGGAACACCTCCCCCTCCGTGTACAAATTTCATGCACCGGGCCTCTAGTCTATAACAAAATGTCTTAAGGCAGATGTTGGCAAACTACAACTCATAGGCCAGCCACCTGTGTTTGTAAATAAAGTTTTATTGGAACAGAACCACACCTACTGCCTGCTTTCCCACTGTAGCAGTGGAGATGAGCAATTACAACAGAAACTATATGACCTACCAAGCCTAAAATATTGACCCTCTGGCCCTTTACCAAAATTGACTCATGACTTAAGAAAATATCTGTTCATTCCCAGTTCATCCATTTAATAAACATGTGATGAGAACAAAGCTAGGTGTCAGAAATCTAAAGAAGATGAGTAATATAGGGAGAGGTCACATATTTATGTTTAACAAAAAAATCTAAAGGGAGGAGGGACAGCTGAGTGGTTGAATACAATAATCATTTACAGGCAAATCCCCTTGAAAAGTACTGCATCATGTCTCCTACAGGATTAGAGGCGGCTTCCAAGTCAGACTCGGGTCATCTAGGGAGGAAGGGCTAGTGATAGGAAAGATCTGGGAAGGGCGCAGGCATGCCCAGGTGTCACAGGTGTCAGATGGAGAAGGCAGGCTTATGCAAAAGCACAGCGATTTACCTGGACACACCTCCACTTCCGGAAAGTCTGGCATGAGTAAGGGGTGAGTGGTGAAGGGCATGAGGCCTGGCGGAAGCTTTCCTTATGAGTGTGCCTGTACTCATGCTATAATGAGAGGCGAGAGCACAACTGCATGGCAAAAAACACCCTAGTTCAGGCAGGTTCCTTCCGGTAACTGCAATCTCTTCTGCAGGGAACAAGCAGAGCTAGACTCCCGCCCTCCTGTACCCTGACACTGGCGCTCTGCATCCAGGCCCAGAGCACTGCCTTGTGCCCTCCCAGGTCCAGGGCCCCAACACCCACAGGAGCCCAAGTCCCGGCTCTGGTCCTTCCTAGAACTCACTTGTCTTCTTCTGCTCCTCAGGGAAGACCCCCCCCGAGACATAGGACAGATCAGCCCCCTGGATTGGCTGAGTCAGAGGAGGAATGGAGTTCACTCCAACATCCCTACTCCTGGGGGAGCACAAAGGCAGGAAAGAGAAGAGAGGAGGGGGCAGGACTCACCTGCTCCAGGGCTGGGGCTCAGCCCATTGCTGGAGGGGCTCCTGCTGGCCAGGAGAGCCGCTGGCTTGAGGGCCCCGTCAGAAGGGGTCCGCCGGTGACCACTGGGCTGCGTGGGGGCTGTGAGGGTGACGTGGGTGGGAGTCAGAGACTGGTTAGGGTCCCGTTTGAAGCGCTCCACTCGGATGTTGACCAAGGGGTTGTGGGTGCAAGG
>PVJN01045729.1:0-16751 GCA_004026805.1 Lasiurus borealis
GGGGCGGGACTGGCCCCGGCGGACCCCCTCCCCCATCCTCTCCCCGCCCCTCCCCCCTGCGCCCCAGAGTCTCTGGCTGCACGTGGCCGGCGGGCGCGGAGGCGCTTCCTGGCGTCCCGGGGGGGAGCCCGGCTGACGAAAGGCCGCTCCCAGGTCGGCGCTGCGGGCCGCGCGGGGCGAAGGCTCCTCCCGGCGGGGTGAGCGCGCGGGGCGGCGGGGGCGGGACCCGGAGGGCCGTGCGGGCGGCGGGCCGGAGGCGGAGGCGCGGCGGGGCGGCGGCGGCCCGACCTTCCTGTCCCCGGGCGGCGGCGGCGGCAGCGGCGGCGGCGGCGGCGCGGGGCCGGGGTGAGTGCGCGCGCCCGCGGGGCCGCGAGCCCAGATTGGAGGCGCGACCGCCCGGCGCCCCTTCCTTTGCCGCGGTCGCTCCTTCCGGACGCGCTCGGGCCCCTGCCTCCGCGCCTTGGCCGTGGGGCGTGGGGGGGGGGGAAGGACTGCTCTCGGGCGGATCCCAGGAACCCGTGGGCCCGTGGGGGTGGTTTCCGGGGGGAGCGGGAGACCCCGGGACAGCAGAGCCAGAGCGGGACCCGAGGGCAGCGACTGGGGCCAAGACGCAGCTGCCCCAGGCCCCGGCCAGGCTAAGGGGGGTTCCCCGCAGCGTTCGCTGAATGGACCCGGCTTCCCTGACCTTGGAGAGCTCACTTGCACTTTTTTTTGGGGGGGTCTTCATTTTCTCCTCTGTGAAACGGAGACCCTGGGCCCATGGTTTCCCAGGGCTTGGTCACCCCCAAACGTCTGGGACCGGGTCCTCTGAGGGTTTCTGGGGAGTTGGCAGTTTCACGAAAACAAAACCTGACCAGTGAAAACGGGGATCTTTCCTGCTCTCCGACCCCCCGCCCCCTACTTCTCCCGCTCCCCCAAATCTCAGCGAGGCATCTGGTCCCTGGGAGGCTGGGCCCGCAAGTGCTGGCAGCCACGGAGACCTTTGTGCAGCGGGACCTCAGGACATCTGCCTTTGCAGGGACCTGCCCCCTCGCTAAAAAAGAAAAAAGGCGGGTCACTGGAAGTTGTGGTTAAATGCGGGGATCATCAAAGGCTGCTTAGGAAGCTGGGGAAGCTGGGGGGTGGGGGAGGCAGGAGCCCCAGAGCCACGCTCACTCACTCCCCAGCTCCCCTCCACCCCACGCTGGGCTCTTCCTCCCCTGTTCCCCGGGGGCTGGCTCAGCCCCGGCAGGATCCTGGGCTCCGCACCCGCGGGTAGGTAAAGGGTCAGTGTCTGCCCGAGGCCGGCCTTGTCCTTTGCATCCGCTCTGTCCCTCTGCCCTCCTTGGCAGTCCCTCCCGCACCCCCACCTCTGCCCTCCCACCGCCCCAAGGTGCGGCGCTGCCCACTCCCTCCGACGGCTTTGTTAGGTCAGAGGCTGCTGCTGCTTTCTCTTTCTCAGCTTGTCTTTCCCATCAGATGGTGACCCCATCCCCGTTGGGAGGGCTGCAGAGGGACTTACCATTTTATCTCTGGTTTCACAGTGGAGAAGGCAGGGTGCCTGGCACTACTTCTTAGGGAACGTCTCTGGAGTAAAAATAACAGCTCTATTCCTCCCGTGGTCCCTCTTCGCCTAGCCCTGCTGGGAGCGATGTACTTGGAGGGGCTCTTTAAGCCCTCGCAACCCCTGAGCTACTATTATTATCTCCATTTGCATGCAAAGAGAAGTTAAGTAACTTGCTTAAGAGCACACAGGTGGGAAGTGGCGGCGCTGCGGGTTGCTGTAGCCTTTGCTGTAAATGGCCGCCAGTGGGAAATGGGTCTAAGGTCTGGTTTCCTGTGGGCCTAGAGGTGAGCAGGCGGGCAGGGAAGGGCCTCAGTGATTGCCAAGCGCCGGGCAGACATCCTTGGGTGGTTGTTGCTTTCGTGTCTCTTGGGGGTACAAGGTAAGAGGAAGGAAGGAAGGGGTGACAGGACTGACTGGTAAATGCTCAACAGCGTTTGAGATACCTGCTGTGGACCAGGTGAGGGGTGATGGTCCCCAAACTCCGCATCTCTGGTGCAGGCTGGGGTTAGTTGTTAGATCTCACCTGGCAGTCCCCCTCAACCCTCTTCTCTTCTCTTCTCTCTTCCTTTCTTCCTTCCTTTCTTCCTTTCTTCCTCTTTCTCTTTCCCTGGCAGTACCCCTCAACCCTCTTTTCTTTTCTTTTCTTTTCTTCTCTTTTTCTTTCTTTCTTTCTTTCTTTCTTTCTTTCTTTCTTTCTTAATTTTTTCCTCTCTTTCTCTTTCTCCTCTCTCTTTCTCTTTCTCTTTCTTTCTCTTTCTCTCTTTCTCCCTCTCTTTCTTTCTTCCTTTTCTTTCCCTTCCTTCCCTTCCCTTTACCCTTCTCTTTTCCTTTCCTCTCCCTTTTCTTCCCCTCCCCTCCCCTCATTTTTTTAAAGGTGGTGTCAGGGACAGGCTCAGAGATACCGGGACCTGGGTCCTGAGGCTCAGGGGCCTGGAGTTAATGGGATTGGACTCTGGAGCCAGATGGCCTGGCTCACCTGCTGGCTCCACAGCTTCTGGCTTGGGCAGGTCTCTTCAAATCTTTGACCTCAATTTCCTCTCCGGTGAAGTGAGAAAAGCCTATGAGGAGAGGGGCGTGGTGGCGCAGGGCATGGATGCTATGCTTGCATTTCTTTCTGCTGTCCCCGCAGCAGGTACGCCAGGCAGGCCTTCGTGAACCCATTGTACCGAGGAGGATGGCTCAGGGAGTTCAGCACCTTCACAGTGAACATCCATCACAGAGCGTGCGAGTGGCTGAGTGGGGATTCTCGTCCGCACTCTTTGGCACTGAAGTCCTCGCTCTTTCCCCAATACAGTGGTACCTCCAGTTACGAGTTTAATTCGTTCCGTAACCTTGAGGCGTGGGAAACTATGAGACGCTCGAGTCGCAGTAAACTGGTGGGTGGTGTGCGTGCCCGATCCACTCGATTACTCCTATCTCAAATGTTGCTCGTATTTCAAAGCAAAAATCGCTCACTTGACTGCTCATATTGCAAAAATCTTGTATGCTAGGGCACTCGTATCTCGAGGTACCACTGTAGTTTGTTGCCTTCTTGCCTCAGAGCCTGACACAGGGCAGTGAAGGCTCATTTTTGCATCTTCTTGGTCCGAGGAAGAGGCTCTCATGTGATCTTTTGAAGCTTAGAGTCAGGGCTGGCTCAAGTGCCTGCGGTCTGCTCAGTCACACAGGGCCCCCATTTAGTAAGACACCCCCCCCCAACTTGGCTTCAGGCTCTGCTGTCACCGTCTTGAAATTCTTCCTCATTTGTTAACAAGGGGCCCCACATTTTTATTTTGCACTGCGCCCCACAAAGTATGCATCTGGCCCTTTTTAAAGGCCTGAGGGGAATGGGAGGTGGTGGTGTGGGAGTGGAGTCAGGCTCTCATTTTTAGGGGGACTGAGCAGTGGCGGGCACCTCGGCCAGCTTGGAATCGGGCAGATGTGTGCTGAGCGGACGCTTCCTGGCTTCACAGTGTCGAGAACCATGGCAGCAAAAGACAATTTTAGTGTTTTTGTTTCTTTTGTTTTTAAACAGGCAGGGCTGGTGTGTTATCCCAGGAACTTGGGCATGATTTTCCACGGTGAGGGGTGAGTCTCAGGCCCCAGGCGGACACATCGCAGATAAAGTGCGCAGGTTCCATCCAGAGTGTGTGGCCCTATGGAGACGGCACGTTGGCATCAAGGAAATACCCATTTCTGCTTTTGTTGATGAAGTGGCTAAGGGTCATGCCCGATGCAGGCGCCGAGGTCTTTCAGTGCTAAGTGCCAAGAGGATGCATTGCTCCCCTCACTCGTGTGTGTGTGTGTGTGTGTGTGTGTGTGTGTATACACATATATGTATCAGGAATTATTTAACTGACAGCATTTCCATTTCCTCTTTGGCGTCCTGGAAGCTCAAAACCAAATTCCTAGATCAGGCATGGCAACGGTGTCACACCTCTCAACAGCAACAGCCAGAGACGGTGTTTTGGCATGTGTCCTCTGTCCCATGCTGTGGAACGTCCTTTATTCCTAGCATCCTATCCATTCTTTACGCCAACTCTATGGGGGGAAGGTACCACTCTTTAAATATAGGGAGACTGAAGCTCTTTGTGGTTAAACCACTTACCCGAGTTTACCTGAACTGTACGTTGTAGAACTGACCTTTAAACTGGTTAGCCTGACCTTGGGGTTCATGTTCTTGTACCCAAACCTCCGTTAGGGTCCCTGATTGCCAGAATATCTGGGTATTTTTATTCTTCATGGTCATAACTTAAAAAATTTTTTTTTCCCACCATCCTGACTTTCTTTTCTTTTTCTTTTTTTAAAATACATTTTATTGATTTTTTTACAGAGAGGAAGGGAGAGGGATAGAGAGTTAGAAACATTGATGAGAGAGAGACATTGATCAGCCGCCTACTGCACGCCCCCTACTGGGGATGTGCCTGCAACCAGGATACATGCCCTTGACCGGAATCGAACCTGGGACTTTTCAGTTCACAGGCCGATGCTCTATCTACTGAGCCAAACCGGTTTCAGCATGATTTTCTTTATCATTTGTATTTTGCGATGTCTCTGGGAAACTCTTTGAGATTCCTCATATGAACGAGCCTCCCCAAGATGAATGTACCTGAGCCACCCATAGTGGGGGAATGGAAATCCTACAGGCCTGAGAGTGGCCCCCCGGTCCCCTTCTCCCAGCAGCCCCTGAGTTTTCTGACTCCCCGATGTGTCTGAGCTGGAGAAGACCTTGGCCAGAAGGGAAGTTCTCAGTCGCGGTCTGGAAGGGTTTTAGTTCTCCTCCCTCCCCTGAGACTGTTCCTCAGCATGAGCAGAGAGACCAACGCCAAGGGGAAGACGCCCGTGGCCTCTCCCTGGCCTGGGGATGCCTTTGGCTGGGGAGTCCGCCTGCTCGGGTCCTGGCCTGAAGTTCTTTCTTTGCTCTTTTCTGAAGGCGAGTGAAGCCGAGCTGACGGTTCCAGAATGAACCAGAGCGCTGAGAAGGGGAAGTAGACACGCCGCAGGTTCCCTGCTATGGCCTGTGAGCCGCAGATGGGCCCTGGCGGGGCGGCCGGCCCCCTGCCCACCTCCGCTCCTGGCTGGAGTGCCCTGCCGGGAGGGAGCCCTCCTGGCTGGGGGCAAGGTAAGGCCAGGACCTCAGTTCCTTTCCCCGCTTCTGCTTCTCTCCCCAGGAGGGAGGGCCGTGGAGGGACACACAAGTGCCTTTTGATGAGGGTGGGCATTTGGGGGGCCAGCGTCTGTCATCTATACCTCTTCTCTCTGTCCCTGCCTCCTTCGATCAGGCCACCATTACCCTCTGCTTGGATTTTTGCTGTAGCTTCCTAGCTGATCTCATCCCCATCATGTCTCTTTTACCCATTCTTAATTTTTATTTGTTTAAAAAATATACATTGAGCTGAAACCGGTTTGGCTCAGTGGATAGAGAGTCAGCCTGCGGACTGAGGGGTCCCAGGTTTGATTCCGGTCGGGGGCATGTATCTTGGTTGCGGGCACACCCCCAGTGTGAGGTGTGCAGGAGGCAGCTGGTCAATATTTCTCTCTCATCGATGTTTCTAATTCTCTATCTCTCTCCCTTCCTCTCTGTAAAAAATCAATAAAATATATGTAAAAAAATATACATTGATTGATTTCAAAGAGGGAAGGAGAGAGATAGAAACATCAGTGTCTCATCAGCGATGAGAGAGGATCATTGATCAGCTGCCTCCTGCACGCCCCTCACTGGGGATTACGTCTGCAACCCTGGTATGTGCCCTGACAGGAATCGAATCGTGATCTGGTTCATAGGTCGATGCTCAACTGGCTGGGCTGCTATCCATTCTTTATATGGCATCCAAAGAGATCTTTATGTACCTTCAAAGATTTTTCTTTTAATAGTCCTTGAGAGATCTTTTTTTTAAAAAAATCTTTATTGTTGAGAGTATTAAGATGTCCCCGTTCCTCGCTCCTCCACCTGGATCCCTCCCTGCCCCCGGTCTTCCTCACCCTATTGTCTGTGTCCATGGGTAATGTATCTATGCATATAAGTTCTTTGGTTGATGCCATGAGATATCTTGATTGCATATTTTCCAAAGTACTTTTCCTGCCACATCTTCCAAAAGATTCCACTAGCCTTTCCCGTGCAATAAAAGATGCTGGATTCTGTTCTGTCCTCACTTGTTTTTTTGAGAGCACTATATTCCTAATGACTTTAATACATACATATTAGTAAGGAGAAACATTTACAACTATCAGAAACATTTGTGTTAATTTTGAACAGAATCAGCCTTTTGTGGGTTTCCAAAAAAGCAGCAGTTTGAACTACCGACTTGGAGACAAGCACGTGTCTGCTGAGGGAAGGGACGAGAGGACACAGGGTTCCTTTTTTTACTACTGTTATTAGGAAAACAATTCACACGTACGCAACAGTGGAATGAAATGGATTGGAATAATTTTCTTCAGAACTTTGAAGACGTTACTCACTGTTTTATGGCAAGCCAGTTTTTATTCCTTTGTAGGAAATTGCCCCTCCCTCCCATATATATATATATATATATATATATATATATATATATATATATATATATTCACACACACACACACACACACACACACACTTACACACACACTCACACAGACACACACACTTCTTTGGTAGCTTTTCAGATCTTTCCCCCTGACCTAGGTGTGAAAACAAGTCTTTCTAAGTGGAGGAATTGCTATTTTCACTTTAAGGAACGGATGAAAGAGATGACTGCCAAGAACCCAGGACTCCTGGTTCGGGCGGCAGACAAACGGTGGAGAGTGTTTGCATTGCTCGGGCAAACATTTGGTCAGTGGCAGAGCGCCTGCTGGGGGAGCAGGTCCCATTCCTCCGTGGGCTCCCCATTCCGTGCTGAGTGATGGGACTGGGAGCTAGTCTGGGCCCCATCCAGCATGCGGGCCTGCGTTTTATGTATTACCGTTTCTCCTCCTCTTTCTCACTTTCATTTCCTCTGGTCCATGGGTCAAGTTCCTTTGTCCATCTTTCAAAGCTCCTTTTCTTTTCCAGGGTAATGGTGGCCACCGCTTAGGGCCCTTGGAGGAGTCAGTGAGATCATGACTTGAATCCTGGTACATCGTAAAAGCTCAAATCCCAGAAGCTATTCTTATTTTACTTTTTTGTTCTATTTTATCCTTGTTTTACTTTATTGTTCTGACTGTCCTTATTTTCCTTTTTGCCTAGTTTTTCTCATTTCCTTATTATTATTATTTTTAATCCTCATCCCTAAGGATATTTTTTCCATTGACTTTATTTTTAAAAATATATATATTTTATTGATTTTTTACAGATAGGAAGGGAAAGGGACAGAGAGTTAGAAACATGGATGAGAGAAAAATATTGATCATCTGCCTTTTGCACACCTCCTGCTGGAGATGTGCCCACAACCAAGATACATGCCCTTGACCGGAATCAAACCTGGGACCTTTCAGCCCACAGGCCAACACTCTGTCCACTGAGCCAAACCAGTTAGGGCTTTTCCATTGACGTTAGAGAGAGTAGGAGAGTGGGATGAGGATGGGAGGGAGGGAGGCAGGGAGAGAGAGAGAGAAACATCGATGCGAGGGAAACATATCGATTGATTGCCTCCTGCATGCATCCCAACCAGGGCAGGATGAAGCTGCACCCGAGGTACGTGCCCTTGACCAGGAATCGAACATGGGACCCTTTGGTTCTTGGGCTGACTCTAATCACTGAACCAAACCAAACCAAACCAACCATGGCGTTATTATTATTATTTTTTAATCCTCGCCTTAGGATATGTTTTTATTGATTTTAGAGAAGAAGAGAGAAACAAGCATTGATTAGTTGCCTCCTACATGTGTCCTGACCAGAGATCAAACCTGGAACCTGAGCATATACCCTAATGGGAACTGAACCTGCAACTTTTTTGGTTCATGGGATGATGGTCCAACCAATTGAGCCATCCGGCCAGGGCGCGCTCATTTGCTTATTTTTAAATCTAATTTTATCATTTTATCTTCTTAAAATTTATTTTTTATGAAGCCACCTTAAATCCTTTCTGGTGTGGGAGTAAAAACAAACTCAGTTGACCCTTGGACACATGGATTTGAACTGTGTGGACCCACTGACATGCTGATTTTTCTCAGTAAACACATGTATTGTTTTCCATCGTGGTTGGGAGTCTGCGGATGGGGAAGGCCAACTGTACACTATTTCATAAAAGGGACTTGGTCTCTGTGAGGGGTCCTGGAACCAATCCCCTGTGGATACTGAGGGGCAACTTAAGTTACACTTGGACCAGAAGTTGCACTTGGATTTTCACACTGGGCGGGGTTTCCAGCAAGCCAGTCAGTGTGCGTTTCCTATAGTTGCTATAACAAACAGCCCCTGGCATAATGGCTTGCAGAACATAGGTTTGCCTCTCAGGGTTCTGCGGTTAGAAGTCTGACTTTGGCCTCGCTCAGTGGAAGTCAGCAGAGCTGCATTCCTTAGGAGGCTCAGGGGAGAAGCTGGTTCTTGGCTTTCCCAACTGCTAAAGGCCGCCCACATTCCTTGGCTCATGACCCCTCCCCCATCTTCCAAGCCAGCAGTGCTCTCTCTGTGCCTTTCTTCCAGGCATGTCCCTCCTGACTCTTTTGTCTCCTTCTCCCACTTTTAAGGATCCTTGTGGTTGTATTGGGTTCATCCAGATAATCCAGGGCAGCCACCCAATTTATAATCAGCCAATTAGCAATGTTAAGTGCATCTGCAACCTTAATTCTCCTTTGCCGTGTACATAACACATGCACAGGTTCTGGAGAGTGGGGTGTAAGAATTGAGCAGTGCCTGAAGGAATGTCGCTCCATCATCTCCTCAATGCAGTTTATTGTCGTCTCTGTTGAAATATCCCTTGTGTTGGGTTCTGGGTGGACAGCTCTCATTTTGGGGAGGTTCTTCCTTCCATGGTCTCCCATTGTGACCTAATATCTCCACGCTCCGGCTCCCAGTTCTGCCTGCTGGGGGCTTTCCTGTCATCTTCAGTTCTCCTGTAGGATATTGAGGACAACCACCTGTCCCTCCTTGCCATGGGAAGGCTCTCGTGGCCAGAGGAGGTGACAGGCTCAGCCACAGTAGTAGCGATTGCTCAGCCAGGTGAAGCTCCTGTCTGCTTGCAGATCTCCGCAATGGCCAGGTCCTTACGGTTCTCCGGATCGACAATACCTGTGCACCCATCTCCTTCGACCTGGGAGCCGCGGAACAGCAGCTGCAGACCTGGGGCATTCAGGTGAGTGCTGATTTGATTACATCCTCACTGTGTTTCCATCCATCCATCCATCCATCCATCGATCCTTTCATCTAGTTATTCACAGACTATTTTATTAAACATGTACCATATTCTTGATATGGTAAGGGAGTGTTAGAACTCTCCTCTCTTCCGCATTATTTCACTTAACAGATGTGCCTTTTGCATGCCCACTCTGCCAGGCACGTAGCTGGGCACTTAACTGGAGAGGTGAATAGGCCCCGGTGCCTGTGCTCACACCGCTCCCAGAGCCCAGTGGGGAGATGGACGTGTGTCAGATGAATCTGACAGTCTGATATTAATGCTGCACTAGAGGACTGTATGAGGCATGGAAGGCGACCTGCCCGGGAGAAGATGAGAAACCTGCCTGGTGTGCGGGCAGTGGTTGTAAAAGCTTCACAGAGAGCAGATACGGGATCTGGGATCTTGAGGAAAAGTAGGGGTTTGCTGGGGTGACAGGGGGAAGGGCATTTTAGGAGAGGAAACATGATAGGATTCACTAGCTGCTAAGAGTACCGTTAAGCATAGTGATTCGAGGTCGAGGCATCACAGATCCATAGCTGTAGATGCAGATCGAGCTCTCCTCAGTGCCTGTGTGACTTGGGACAGGTGACTTAATCTCTGAGCCACAGTGTCATCATCCTGAGGGCAACCTTAGTGCCTGTTACCTAGGGTTCTCGTGACGATTGGGTGCAGTAAGGCCTGAGGAACACTGCGCTGTCTGGCACAGAGTGACTGTTCAGTGAACTGTAGCTAGGCTGTCGCCATTAAGTACCCCGGCTGCGGTTTGCTTCCCCCGGTGGGAGGCTTTTCCCTGCGCTTTCTAGGGATGCTCAGTCATGGATGGGGAAGGGACACTATTAATTTTACCCTGCGGATCTTAGCGATCACGTCCTTAAACTGAATTGCATTATTGTGTGAAACAACGTTTTCTCACCCTTCGAGGGAAACTTTCCAAATGGAGAGCACCAAGCCCACATCAGCACAAGAGCTGGCTTATCTTCCCACGCTTCCTTCCAGCTTTTGTTGAGAAGAGCTTTTTCCTTAAATAGTTATCTTTAGATGGGGATTTCTTCACCCAGGAACAGCTTACATACTGCCCTGCTGTGTTCCCACACAGCACCTCTCCTGGTTAAATTCTGTTTTTCTTTTTGTAAAAATATGTTTTTTTATTGATTTCAGAGAGAGGAAGGGAGAGGCAGAGAGGGTAGAAACATCAATGGCGAGAGAGAATCGTTGATTGGCTGCTTCCTGTGCGCCCTGCACTGGGGATGGGGTCCACAACCCGAACATGTATCCTGACCAGGAATTGAACCTTGACCTCCTGGTTCATTGGTCGACGCTCAACCAGTGAGCCACACCAGCCAGACCAAATTCTGTTTTCTTAAGCAGACACTCTTGTGGGGCCTTTTGCATCAGGGCATTATTGTTTGGGCAGGAAGATGGGAGTTTTCAGTACTTGGGGCTGTATTAATAGTTACTGATATTGCAGTACTGATGATAGCACTTGTCCACCGCAGAACCAGCACTGAGTTAACATGCATACACTTACATACACATATCTGTCCAAGAAGACAAAACCAACTGGTAGGTAGAGATGTCTTGATGATATGTATAAACATAGTGTATCCTGGTATATACGTACTGTAGAAGTACTGTATTATCTTATTTAATACTAGAAGCCCAATGTACAAAAATTCATGCAAGAGTAGGCCTTCCCCCGGCTGCTGGCACTGGCCTCCGGTGCCTGGGACCTGGGCTGCTTCCTTCCTCCGGCCGCTGGCAAGCACCTGGGACCTGGGCCCGTTTCATCAGGAAGGATGTCTGGAAGGACGTACAGAAGATGTCTGGTCTAGTTAGCATATCATCCTTTTATTATTATAGATGCACACACCCCTACAAGGTGAGCACTCTTATTACCCTTGATTTGCAGTCGAAGAGTCTAAAGCTCAGAGAAGTGCAGTTACTTTCTCCAAGTCACACAGCACAGGAGTGGCAGGGCCAAGGCTTGAATTCTGGGCCAGCGGACACCCAGGCTTGTGCCTTAAACTTGAGGCTACCCCGGTCGGCCATGAGATACTGAGCCTCAGGCTACGGGGATCCCTCCGTGGAATGTCCTCCTGGCTTTTGAGCCCCCCCCTCACTGCGGATGCCTGACTTCCTGAGCCGGGAGTTGCGCCCTGTGGTCGCCATCAGGGCTCCGAGCTCCTCATTCTGCCTCTGGTCCCGCTCAGAGCCAGCCGGATCCCCCTGCCACATGCTAGTCATATGAGCTGGGAATGATATGCCTGCTGACGGGAAGGAGGTGGGGGTGGGGGTTCTCAGTGGCTGACTGATCTCTTTCCCTGGGGGGGCCAACAGGTCCCGGTTGACCAGTACAGGAGCTTGGCTGAGAGCGCCCTCTTGGAGCCCCAAGTGAGAAGATACATCATCTACAACTCCAGGCCCATGCGGCTGGCCTTCGCTGTGGTGAGGAGGGAGTGGGCCCACACTGTGCTGCTGCGGCCCCTGGGGCATTGCTGGACCTGGCATCCTCTGGTGTGGGTGCGGGTTTGGGGGCGGGGCGGGTGGCCCGCTGCCTGGGAGAGGGCAGCACCCATGGACCTGGATCCACTATGAGGGAGTCTATGGCCGGGAGTGTGACCAGGTCCCCATGTACGATGGGAGCCGGTTTACTGAGGGCACAGCTTGGCATTGTGGGTCTGCAGACCCACCACTGAGGCTCTGGACTGGGCGACTGGCTTTGGTCAAGACTTCTCTCCTCCCTGGGACGTGTTTTCACTATTTGTTCAACCGATAGGTCCATTTTAGCTCTAATCGTGTGTGTGTGTGTACACACATATTTATAACTATATATAAATATACATACACACCTACATATATACAAATACATACATGCAGACATACCTATGACGGAGCCGGTACTTGAACCCAGGCACTCTGGTTCGACCCCCCTTCATCACTGTGACTAGTGGCTCCTCTATGGAAAACGGTCACATAGCAGCACTCTTCACCTCTGTGTCCTGCTTCTCAGGAAGGAAGAGGGACAGCAACTGGCTGTCATTAACTTTCTAATAAGTGTTACGCTCTTAACATACGTTATCTTATTAATCCCTACGTCAGCCTGGTGAAGTTAGTATTATCCCCATTTCACAGATGAGGAAACTAAGGCTCAGAGCATTGTTAGAACTTGTTCAGGCCACATCGTTGTCCAAGGGTCACTGTGGGTTTCTGCTTCAAATTTCCCTCTCTCCCAAGCCCCCTGTCCTTTTCTGTTTTATTTAAAATCAGTGCAAGCAGAGATTTGGAGTAACTGTTCTCACCCCATTTTCCTACCGTCACTGATGATCGAGGCACAAGGGCTCATTCTTAGTCTTTCACGGGCCCTGTGAGCTCCCTGCGCCTAAGGAGGTGCCAGACGTGTGTCCCCTGGAGTGGAGCTGCCTCGCCCGAGGCCTGGCGATCCTGACCTGGCTCTCGGCCTGGCTTTCCGCAGGTTTTCTACGTGGTGGTCTGGGCCAACATCTACTCCACCAGCCAGATGTTTGCCCTGGGGAATCACTGGGCGGGCGTGCTGCTCGTGACCCTGGCCGCGCTGAGCCTCACGCTGACTCTCATGCTCATCTTCGAGAGGCACCAGAGGAAGGTGAGGTGTCCGGGGACCCCAGCCACATCCCCTCCGGAGGGCTGTGCGGCCGGAGGGTCCCCAGTCAGAGGTTTTTCTTTGACCCGCTTCGGCAAATCGCTGTGACCTTGAAATTCACACTGACCCATGTGCCCAGTGACCCAATGAAATGAAGTCACTTTGTGATTAAGTCCTCCCTGTCTTCCTGTCAGATCCCTGTGGGTGTCTCTCTGGAAGTCAGCTGTGTTGTGAGAGTCTGGGAGGTGAGCGAGGGCACAGAGAGCCAGTTTTTGTGTGGCACTTAGAGTTACTGAGTCCTGTAACTGCCTCCTCCCCCCATGCTCAGGAGGGCTCTGAGCGAGGAGGGGATTCCTGAGGAGGGGATCCCTGGGGCCGATGACTTATTTATTCATTCTTATTTTTCATTTTTTTAATTAATGTATTACATGTGTACATATCTTCCCATTGCCAACCCACTCCCATGCATGCCCTAACCTCCCAGTGTCTTGCGTCCCTTGGTTATGCTATTATGCATGCATACAAATCCTTCGGTTGATCTCTTAATCTACCTCACCTCTCCCTAACCTTCCCACTGTAATTTGACAGTCTGTTTGATGCTTTACTGCCTCTGTATCTATCTTTTTGTTTATCAGTTTATGATGTTCTTTATTATCCACAAATAAGTGAGATCATGTGGTATTTTTCTTTCATTGACTGGCTTATTTCACTTAGCATAAGGCTCTCCAGTTCCATCCAGGTCGCTGCCAATGGTAAGAATTCCTTTTTGATGGCAGCATAGAATTCCATTGTATAGATGTACCACAGTTTTCTGATTGAGGCTGAGGTTTGAGGGACCTGAGTGGGTGCTGTCTCTGTGCTCTGTTGACAGTCATGTCTCGTTTAACTCAGCAGCTACTTACGAGGCAGTGAGCGGGTGGGTCAGAGTGAGGTAACTTGGCCCGATGATCCCACTGTGAGTGGCGGAGCGGGGGTTCAAATTCCGAGACCTCTGGTTCCCCATCTCATTGCTCCCTTGTGGCATATGTGTGGCTCACTGATGTATTCTGCTTCTTTAACATACCTACGGGCACTTCCTATGTGGTTGATCATCTGTTAAAGGCTTTCCATCCATTAACTCATTCCTAGTAAACCTGTCCCGTGAATCTCTGGGTAGAGTCTTCCGTAGTCATTTTACAGAGGAGGAACCGTAGGCTCCAGAGGCTCCAGGTGTGGCCCAAGGTCACGCTGGCAATAAATGGCAGAGCTGGGATTCAAGGCCAGGACACAGATTCCAAGCCAAGTTCTCTGTTAAGACCCTTCTCTTTTGGTATTTCCTGGTGCTGTGGCAGATCACCGTAAACGTAGTAACTTAAAACAGCACAGATTTGTTAGCTTACGGTTCTGCGGTGTGGAAGGTTGACACAGCAGGGCTGCATCCTCTCTGGAGCCTCCAAGGAGACTCTGTTCCATCACCTTTACCCGGAGGCCGCCTGCAGTCCTTGGCTCATGTGCCTTTCCTCCATCATCAGAGCCAGCGGTGGCAGGGTGAGTCCTCCCCACCTCTTTGACTCTGAGTCTTCTGCCTCCCTCTTCCACTTTTTAAATTCGTATTTAAAAACCATATTTCTTATTTCAGAGAGAGGAAGGGAGAGGGAGACAGAGAAAGAAAATAGAAACATCCCTGATGAGAGAGAACCCTGCACGCCTCACACTGGGGATCGAGCCTGCAAGCCAGGCATGTGCCCTGACCAGGAATTGAATCGTGACGCCCTGCTTCATAGGTCTGTGCTCAGCCACCGAGTCACGCCAGCAGGGCCCTCTTCTGCTTTGAAGGCTCCTGGTGATTACACTGGACCGCCTGGGTAATCTGGGATAATCGCCCTATGTTAAGGCCAGCCAGTTAACAGCATTGCTTCCATCTGCCACCTTTATTCCTCTTTGCCATGGAATGAACATGCTCACAGGTTCTGGAGGGGGACTTAGGCATGTTGTAGGAGGGGGTGTGTTATTCTGCCTATCATACCTCTGCCGTCTTTTCCGTGCTGAGGAGGCCCTCCCAGCCCCTGGCACAGAGCCAGACTTGGAGATCTTTAGCAAACACGCTGCTCTCACCTGACTCAAGAGGGAGGGGCTGGGGTGTTGGGAAAAGCGGTTGGGCTTTGCGGGATGAGTTCCATTTAGTGCCCGTGCGCACAGGGACAGATAGGGACTTTATGGCTTAATCGTCCCCAAAAGGTCTTTGACTTTGCAAAGCTGAGGCTGATGGAATGAGGCTGCCATGGACTCTGTGGAAGCTTTCATGACCCTTGTGCTTGGCCTCTAAGAAGTAAGTTGAGCTGGCTGTTCCTGCAGCTAGAAGCTTCTCTCAGGCAGGCAGGAAAAAGCAAAGGATACGCTGCTTTAGCAGGAGCAAGCGGAACATTGGCACCTGGCTAGCGCTTCGAGGATGCAGCTGTAATAATAATGCAGGTCAGGGAATGCTTATTGTGGCTCTATGTCCCACCATCCCCCTTCTTCTTCTTTTTTTTAAAAAAAATATATTTTATTGATTTATCACAGAGAGGAAGGGAGAGGGACAGAGAGCCAGACACATTGATGATAGAGAGACATCGATCAGCTGCCTCCTGCACACCCCCCACTGGGGATGCACCTGCAACCAAGGCACATGCCCCTGACAGGAATCGAACCTGGGACCCCTCAGTCCGCAGACTGATGCTCCATCCACTGAGCCAAACCGGCTTCGGCATCCCCCCTTCTTAATCAGCTGGTATTTATGAAGCCTCTGTAAGTACCAGGGGATGTGCCAGGCGCACGGCACGGAGGTGAACAAGACCTGGTGTCTTTACCCACAGGTGCAGCTGAGGGGCCCTAGGTACACGGTGACACTCTGTTATCACTGTTTGCTCATTCAGGGAATCCCTCCGGGGTCCTCTCCTTCCTAGTAATGACTACCATTTATTTTTTTTTAATTTATTGATTTTTTTACAGAGAAGAAGGGAGAGGGATAGAGAGTTAGAAACATGGATGAGAGAGAGAGATCGATAGCAGCCTCCTGCACGTCCTTTGTGAGAGGTGTGAGGTGCAGGTAGGGAGAGGTGGAGTCAGGTGACGCAGGTTTCTGAAAGGGGGAAGCACCCTTGCAAACACTCCAGGCCAGCGGTTGGCAAACTGCGGCTCGAGAGCTGTGGTTGGCCGCTCAGTTGGCTAACGAATTTGCCGATCGCTGCTCTAGGTGAAACAAAACATAATCATTGCTTGCTTTTCAGAGTAGCGGCATTCCTGAAAAATCCACTGTATTATAAATCTGTTTGCAAACAAACGCACTGCAGGTTTAAATGTAAAGTGGCGTTAGGTTGGCCAGCCAGGGAAGGATGGGTAGAATTTTCACCCAGAGGACATTTTTAGTCCAGGTTGGCCAGGAGACAGTTCTGTGTGGGATTGTCTCTCGTGGGACATGGCCTCGGGGGAGGCGCGCAGTTAGCATCCCCGGCCCTTGTGCCTCAGGGCCGGCTTTGCCAGCCATTCCTATGGCAACAGAGTCTTCTCACATTTCTGAAAGCTTCCTCAGGAGGTCCCGCTCCTTTGGAAACGACTGTCCTAATGGAGCTGCTTTCTAATGGCACCTGAAGCCCTTAGTGGGGGGGGGGGGGTGTCTCTTCCCCAAACCAGCACTGTGGTCCCTGACACCCTTCTCCTCCCTTCTCCCTGGCCTGCTTAGCTTCTACCTTG
Organism: Lasiurus borealis; assembly: GCA_004026805.1. Lineage (NCBI taxonomy): Eukaryota > Metazoa > Chordata > Mammalia > Chiroptera > Vespertilionidae > Lasiurus > Lasiurus borealis. Next base: position 16,643 of record PVJN01045729.1, read on the forward strand.
TCAACCAAACCTGTCATGTCATTGGTTGGGGTGGGAAAAGGAGACAGGTGTAGAGGGCCCCCCTGCTCCACTGAGGGCCGGGCACTGTGCCAGATACTTTGGAAATAGG
>PVJN01045730.1:0-16751 GCA_004026805.1 Lasiurus borealis
CATATGAAAAGCTATTCAACTTCATTTTAATAAGAGTAAAGCAAATTTAAACCGCATTGAAATGCCATTTGTTACCTATTAAATCAGTAAAATTTAAAAACAATTTTTGTTAACACCGTGTTTGTGATCTCTCATATTGCTCTTGCATTGTCAGTTGATTTAAGCTCTTAGCAGGAATTTGACAATATCTATCAAAAGTAAAGTTGTGTATAGCTTTTGCCTCAGAAGCTTTGCTTGTAGCAAGTTATCAGACGTTTGCATACTAGTACTTATGAAATGATGTGTAAAGATGTTCATTATATTGTTACTTATAATATCAAAAGATAGGAAAAAACTTAATGTCAGTTATTGGGAAATAGGTAAATAAATTATGACACATCCATACTGTAGGATACTAAACAGCTATTAAAAAGAATGGGCAGATTTTTACTTTTTAAAGACTTTAAAAATTAATAGCTTTATTGAAACATAATTCATAAATTATAAATCCCTTTTAGAGTGTACAAGTAAGTGGATTTTAGTGTATTCTCAGAGTGGTGCTAGTATCACCTCAAACAAAATTGAAACAAACTCATAGACTCAAATAGCAGACTGGTGATTGCCAGAGAGGAAAGATTATGGAACTGGGTGAAAGGTAAAGGGATTAAGAAGTACAAATTGGCAGTTAAAAAATTGTCCTGGGGATGTAAATGACAGCACAGGAAATATAATCAATAATCTATAATAATAAAAGATAATATGCTAATTAGATAGGATATCCTTCCAGCCGAAGCTATGGTAGGCAGAGGTCAAGCCCCTTTCATGAATTTTGTGCATTGGGCCTCTAGTCTATATATATAAAAGGCTAATATGCAAAGTGTCCCCTGGGGAGTTTGACTAGGAGACCAGGAGTTTGATTGCTTGCTATGACATGCGCTGACCACCAAGGGGCGGTGTGGAACGAAGGAAAGCCCCGTCTGGCGGCCAGAAGGCTGTCCATGATCACTGGCCAAGTCTAGGGACCCTACCCATGAATGAATTTCATGCAATGAGCCTCTAGTATTCTAATAACTATGTATAGTGCCAGCTGTATACTAGACTTTTTGGGGAGGATCACTTCATAAATTATATAATTGGCTACCCACTGTGCTGAACACCTGAAACTAATATAAATTAATATTGAATGTCAACTATAATTTAAAAAGTTGCTGGTATAACATCTTTGTCTAGTAAGTCCAGTGTTTGGATTCCTCAGGGATATTTTCTTTTTTATTTTAGAGGGTTTTTTTTAATAAATATTTTTTTAAATTAAATCTTTATTATTCAGATTATTATAGTTGTTTCTCTTTATTCCCCTCCATAGCCCCCCTCCATCCGGCTCCCACCCCTCCATCACCCTTACTTCCCCCTCATTGACCCTATCCATAGGTGTATGAGTTTTGTCCAGTCTCTCCCTGTACACCCCCTACCCCCTTCCCCCTGAGAATTATCAGTCCACTCCCTTTCTGTGCTCCTGATTCTATTATATTCACCAGTTTATTCTGTTGATCAAATTTTTATTTCACTTAATTTTTAGATTCACTTGTTGATAGATATGCATTTGTTGTTCATAATTTTTTTATCTTTTACCTTTTTCTTCTTCCTCTTCTAAAAGAGTACCTTTCAGCATTTCATATAATACTGGTTTGGAATTGATGAACTCCTTTAGCTTTTTCTTCTCTGTGAAGCTCTTTATCTGCCCTTCAATTCTGAATGATAGCTTTGCTGGATAGAGTATTCTTGGCTGTAGGTTCTTGCTATTCATCACGTTGAATATTTCTTGCCACTCTCCTCTGGCCTGCATAGTTTCTGTTGAGAAATCAGCTGGCAATCATATGGGCGCTCCCTTGTAGGTAATTTACTGTTTTTCTCTTGCTGCTTTCAATATTCTCTCTTTGTCTTTTGCTCTTTGTATTTTAATTATGATGTGTCTTGGTATAGTCCTCTTTGGATTCCTTTTATTTGGGGTTCTGTGTGCTTCCTGGACTTGTAAGTCTATTTCTTTCACCAGATGTGGGAAATTTTCAGTCATTATTTCTTCAAATAGGTTTTCAGTATCTTGCTCTCTCCCTTCTTCTGGCACCCCCACAATTCTGATTTGGGTACGCCTGAAGCTGTCCCAGAGGCTCCTTACATTATCTTCACATTTTTGCATTCTTTTTTCTTCTTGCTTTTCCAGTTGAGTGTTTTCTGCTTCTTTATATTTCATATTTTTTGACTTGATTCTTGGTTCCTCTAGTCTGCTGTTAGGTCTCTGTATAGTATTTTTTATTTCAGTCAGTGTATGTTTAATTTCTAGTTGGTCCTTTTTCATCTCTAAATTTATCCATCTTTTCTAGGATATTCTTGAAAAACCTTATAACCGTGGTTTTGAACTCTATATCCAGTCATTTGTTTTCCTCCATTTCTTTTGTTTGTAATCTCTTCCTTTGTCTCCACAATTTCACTATGCTGGGAGAACTTCTGTGTTGTATTCAGCCTTATGATATAAGACTTGCAAAACTGCAAAAGCCTCTTTGTTGAGCTTGGCATGTGTGGAGTCTCAGAGCTTAATGGACCGCTTTGCCTTCCAGTTGGCCCTGCTCTCCACGGCCCCTGTGTTTCACGTGACTGGGTAATCGCTGGAGTGGTCCCTATGTGCATGCGCAGTGTCTCTAGACCGCTGCCTTTCCAGCTCCCCTGCTCTCCAGGACCATATGAGTCTGGGTCCCCATGGTTTCACCTGAAACTGGGGTTTAGTGGAGTTAGAAGTGGCGCAGCTGGGAGGCTCTGTCTCCTGCCCACTGGTGAAAGCCAGTGGCACAATCAGCAGTCGGTCCTCCGTGTGCAGTGCTGTGCGTGTGCCACCAGACTTCTGCCCTTTCGCGGCTCCCCTTAATTTCCATGCACTTCTCCCTTTTCACAGTTCAAACTCCCCCTGTATGAGACTCGCCTGGACCTGGGGTTCAGTGCCATATAAGAAGGGGGTCAATGCAGTTGGGAGTCTCCGTCTCTCTCCCACCAGAGACAGCCAGCCAGGTACTCCTGCACCTGTTCTCTCCACGCGCGCGTCTCTGCACCTCAGCTTTTTGCAGCTCCTCTGGGTCTCCATGAGATCCTCTCTTTTCTTTTAGTTTTAAAATTTCCACTCAGCCAGCTTTCCTGTGGTCTGGATGCTGTCTGTTCTATCTTTTAGTTGTAGTTTTGAAATTGTTGTGCGAGGCAGCAGTGTAGGTGTTTCCCTATGTCGCCATCTTGGATTCTCTCTCTGACATTTTCTATTGATTGCTTTTTTTCCCTGCTTATGCACCATACTCATTTCATTGCATGGTCTCATGATATTTTTGTTAAAAATATAATATAGCAACTCTGGAAATAAGATTCTTCCCACCTCTTCAAGGTTTGCTTTTGTTGTCATTTGTTGTAGTTGTTGTTGTTTAGTGACTTATCTGAACTAATTCCTTGAAGTCTATATTCTTTGTTGTGTATGGCCACTGAAGTCTCTGCTTTATTAGCTCAGTGGTCAGCTACAGATTGGATAGAGATTTCCTTAAGGACTTGAAACCAATAAATCTCTCAGTGTTTGCTGAAGAGCTCTGTGTAAATGTTTGGGCATGCCTTTAACACTCAGCTATGTGGTTGTCAGTTTTGCCTTGGCTTTCACTTTCTTTCTCTACAGAGCCTAAAGGTAAGCCTGAGGTGATAGAGGTTAGGGTCCTTTTAGTTTTTTTTTTTTTTTGTGTGTGTGTGTGCACAGCTCTGATACATGTGCACAACCCTATGCATGTGCATTGCCTTCTAGATTCATAGGAGAATGTTGGAACTGTCATGGATGTCTTGCTTCCTTGTTTTTCCTTTTAGGCTCTTTGGTTGGCCTGTTGTTTGTACCAGCTATTATCCATTGGCTCAGGCAGCCATAAAATTAATTACCTCTAACTGTTTTTGTCAACTTCTTCCAGAGGAAAAAGCTTTATGTACCTTCTGAGCTCCAGTCAGAGCAAACACAGACATTTTTGCAAATGGAATATTTCAAAGAACCATCAGATGGCTCAAATAATGAAAACTTTCTGATAAAGATACTTTGAATGAGATCCAATCCTTTTTGCCCTCTCTGGTGGCTTCTGTTGCAGGTTTTGTTTGTTTGTTTTTTATCATGATTGTGAGTTGGTGGTCTTCATCACTACCACAGAGCTGGAGGGGAGGGCCAATTATAATGCACATAGGTTACTGTTTTATTGGGATTAATCTGATTTTCTTTAATAAATGCTTCCTGGGTTGCTGAAAGTTTTTGTTTAAGTTACAAATTTCTGAAAAAGTTGGTTCTGACAATTTTTTTTCCAATTTTTTTCATTGCTTTTATGAAGGAGAAAATTTTAAGAGATCCTTACTCCACCATTCCTGATATCCCTATAGTAGATATTCTTCAATAAATGCTTTTCAATTCATTGCATACTTTTTGGTTACTTCCTGGAGTCTTTCAACACTTTTTTGTTTTTATTTTTCAATTAAAATTTACTTTCAATATTATTTTATATTGTTTTCATGTGTACAGCATAGTGGTTAAACAATCATATACTTTACAAAGTGTTTTCTTTGGTATTTCTAATATCCACCTGGCACCATACATAGTTATCACAATATTATTGGCTATATTCTCTATGCTGTATTTTATATCCTTGTGACTATTTTGTCACAATCAATTTGTACTTCTTAATCCCCTCACCTCTCTAATCCAGTCCCTTAACCATTTATTTTGTTCTTGAGATTCTGCATATAAGTGAAATCATATGATATTTATTTTTCTCTGAATGGCTTATTTCACTGACTGTAATACTCTCTAGGTTCAACCATGCTGTTGCAAAAGGTAACATTACATACTTTTTTTATGGCTGAGTAATATTTCATTATGTTAATGTACTACAGCTTTTTTATCCACTTATTTATTGATGGGCACTTATCCTATGTAATAAAAGATGAAAGAGTAATTTGCAAATTAACCATACCTCCGTTATACTCTCAAGCCATGCCCATCAGCCAATCAGATATAGTATGCAAATTAACCCACCCAAGATGGCAGTCAATTTGCATATCCTGGTGCAGAGAAAATACTGAAGACAGTATAGAAGGAAGCCAAGTGCTGTAGAGGGGAGGAAATCTGTGAGAAGCAAGCAAGTGGGATGGTGGAGAAGGGAGGGAAGCAGGCAGGGCTGCTGAGAAGGGAAGGAAGCAGGCAGAGTGGGGGAGAATGGAGGGAAGCAGGCAGGGCTGTTGAGAAGGGAAGCTGGCGGGGCAGCAGAGACTGCCGAAGGAAGTCCTATTGCAGGAATCTTCCTGCCGTGGGCCTCTAGTTGTATATAACTCTGCAATGAACATAGTGGTGCATATAGTCTTTCAAATTAGTGTTTTGGGTTTCTCCAGATAATATCCAGAATTGGAATTGCTGGGTCATAAGGAAGCTCCATTTAAAAAAAGTGTTTTTATTGATTTTTCAGAGAGAAGAAGGGAGAGGGAGAGAGAGAGATAGAAATATCACTGATGAGAGAGAATCATTGATTGGCTGCCTCCTGCACACCTCACACTGGGGATTGAACCTGTGACATTTTGGTTCCTGGGTTGCTGTTCAACCATTGAGCAACACCAACCAGGCAGGAAGTTTCATTTTTAATTTTTTTGAGGGAGTGCTATACTTTTTTCCATAGTGACTACACCAATCTGCATCTCCACCAACAGTGCACCAGGGTTCTTTTTTGTCCACATCCTGGCCAACACTTGTCATTTGTGGATTTATTGATTATAACCATTTTGACAAGGGTGAGGTGATACCTCATTCTGGTTTTAATTTGCATTTTTTCTGACAATTGGTGACATTCAGCATTTTTTTTTCCATATCCCTATTGGTCATCTGTATGTCCTCTTTGGAAAAGTGTCTATTCAGTTCCTCAGCTCATTTTTTTATTGGATTGTTTTTGGTATTTTTTGGTGTAGAATTGCATGAGTTCTTTATAAATTTTGGACATTAACCTCTTATTAGATGTAATATTCTGTGGATTGTCCTTTTATTAATTGATGGTTTTCTTTGCTGGCAAAATCTATTTAGTTTGACATAGTCCCATTCGTTTACTTTTTGTTTCCCTTGCCCGAGAAAATATATCAGAAAAAATATTGCTAAGAGAAAATCAGAAATTTTACTTTTTACGTTTTCTTCTAGGAATTTTATGGTTTTGACTCTTACATTTAAATTTTTAATCCATTTTGAGTTTATTCTATATTTTGTGAGAAGGTGGTCTAGTTTCTTTCTTTTTTTTTCATATATCTGTCCAATCTTTCCAGCATCACTTTTAATAGCTTTTTGAAATGTTTTCTCAGTTTTACCATTGCTTTTTAGGGGAAAAGAATTGATGAATTCCTTATACAGTCATCCCCAGTTCCTGCCTCATGACTTTAGAATTTAATATCCAACTGAACTATATATAAATTCACTCAACACATAGGGCAAAAATATTTTAAGTAAATGTAGAACACTTTGTCATCCATTAACCTTTACTAACAGTAATACTAAAGGCTATATAATTTAGCAGGATGAAGAAATATCTAGAGGGAAGCAAGACATTGAATACAAGAAACAATGATTTGTCAAATTCTGCACAATGAGTAGTGACAGGAAGAGACTTCTAATGAGATCCTCTTCTGTGTAACCTGTTCAGCTCGACCTTATTCTTGTTCAATATGATATAAAAAGTGTTTTAAAAATGTTCTAATGGTCATATCTAAAGGATATTAATAGTTCAGAAGATCTTGTGTGTTAATCCCATGTTACAAAAGTTATTTTAAAGTAATAACTCATATTTAATGGAGGAAAATTGTATTTCTGAATAATGTTTTTGTGTTTAATAGGTGAGAGGAATGACATGTGCCTCCTGTGTACATAAAATAGAGTCTACCCTCACAAAGCACAGAGGTATTTTCTACTGCTCTGTGGCCTTGGCAACCAACAAAGCACATGTTAAATATGATCCAGAAATTATTGGTCCCAGAGATATTATCCATACAATTGAAGTAAGTATCAATTTCTGTGTTCTCGACTATTTAATCAATACATCTTTGAAATGTTTCTGTTTGTATCAGACAGAGATAATGAAAAAAATCTGACATATTTGGTTACTCTAGATAGCATCTGGCTCAAAATTTAATGTAAATTTTGTAATCTGCCTTTTTTATGGTATTTTTCAGGAAGAGGTAGGCAAAGGCATACTGACACTATAAATCAGGAGTTGACTTAAAGTGGAAACGCAAGGAATTTTAAAAATATTTAGAAAATGGAAGTGAAATACAATTTGTTATGAGTAAAATATATGTTAATCATGAAGGAAATGAAGCATCCTGCTAGATGCTTTATTGTTTGTTAGGTCAAAGCAAAAGATGTATTTTTAAGTTAAAGTAAGAAATTTAAATGGTCAAACCCTTTTCTTTATGATAAATTCATCTTGTGTTTTTCAGTATATCTTACATGTGGAAGGGCTTTAAAAGTTTTAGTGTAGTATAGCATTGGTGTTCTAATGATCTAAAGCACATTAATAGTTTAGCTAAGATCTTTTTTAAAAATATTTTATTGATTTCAAAGAGGAAGGGAGAGGGATAGAAACAAAAATGATGAGAGAGAATCATTAATTGGCTGCCTCCGGCATGCCCCACACTCATTTTTTATTTATTTGGGTCCTCTCTCTTTGTTTCTTAATAAGTATGGGTAAAGTTTCATCAATCTTGTTTATCTTGTAAAGAACCAGCTCTTGGTTTCACTGATTTTTTTTTTTTAGCATATGTTTCTACTCTGACTTTGATTATTTCCTTTCTTCTAATTACACTGGGTTTTTCTTTTCTTTTTTCCCCCCCCACTGACACTAGACAATTTTTTGTGTGAAAAGCCATGGTGTGGGAGAGAGAGGCTGGGATGGACAGGACCAGGGTCCATCTGGGGGCATTTAGCTGGACATCAGGCATTCCTCCATGTAGGTTTAGAGGCAACATTTTCATGGATAAACTCCCCGGAGGGCCAAGTGGGTGAGTAGGTGCGCCTTAGGCACTGCTGGGAGCCTTGGCCAGCAGGGCTTCTATGTCAGGTTTGATGTCAATGGTCGGAAAGTGGTGGCTGTGCCTGCGCACAGGCAGGCCTTCTGAGCCCATCAGGAACTTCTTGAAGTTCCAGGCTAAGTCGTTGCAGCACATGGGAGACCAGTGATGAACTTGGGATCTGTCATGAGCGCAGTTGCATCTTCACTGGGTGCGGTTAGAGCCTCCTGCAAACAGAGGAAGAAGGGGTGCGTCTGCGCCGTTCACCTCGCACTTCTCTAAGAGCTTGAAATTGGGTTCGAACCCGCCACCAGGCCTGACATACCTGAGGGAATTCAGAATCTCGTCGTTCTTGCGTTCTCCTGCTGCCCAAGCTGGCTGCATGGAAAGCCGAGCACAACCAGACCCCGTGGCCTGAGGCGCCACTGCAGCTCGTTCATCTGGGTGTAGTTGCGGACCTTCATGCCTCAGCGTGAGGCCACGTTCTCAATGAGCAGCACCTGGCCCCTGCAGGAGCCCAGGCTCATGGGCTCCCCAATGGCCAGCGGGCGCATAGAAAACGCATGCACCAAGCATGGTCACCGTGGCCAGCCAGCCTCATCTGAACATCAGAGCACGTGACGTGGGGATTGCAGAAGAATAGGGAGAACTGGGGACAGGGACATCTGGGCTTTTCTTTTTCTTAAGTATTACAAATAGTAGTACATATGTCTCCTCTTTTTCCCCCATTGACCTTCCCCCGACCTCCCTCTCCTCCCTCATACATGCCTTCACCCCAGCCCTATACATGCCCTCCCCCCAGTATTTTGCATCCATTGGTTATACTTATATGCATGCATACAAGTCCTTCCATTGATCTCTTACCTACCCCGCACCACTCCCTCCTTTCCCCGCCTCCCCAGCCTTACAGCTGTTATTTGACAATCTCTTAGATGCTTCTCTGTCTCTGTTTCTATCTTTTTTGTTCATCAGGTTATAATGTACTTTATTATTCTTAAATGAATGAGATAATATGGTATTTTTCTTTCATTGCCTGGCTTTTTCATTTCTCTTTCTGTGAGTTCATCATTGGTGTATAAAAATCCCATAGATTTCTTGGTGTTAATTTTGTATCCTGCTACATTGCTAAATTCTAGTAGTTTTTTGATGGAGTCTTTTGGGTTTTCTATGTATAGCATCATGTCATATGCCAATAAGGACAGTTTTACTTCTTCTTTTTTAATTTGGATGCCTTTTATGTCTCCTTGTCTGATCACTATCAGTAGTACTTCCAGTACTATGTCAAACAGGAGTGGTGAAAGTGGACATCCTTGTCTTGTTCCTATTCTTAGGGGAAATAAGTTTAGTTTTTGCTCATTGAATATGTTGTTGGTTGTAGATTTTTCATACAGGTCTTTTATTATATTGAGGTATGATCCCTCTATTCCTACTTTGCTGAGAGTTTTTATCAAGAAAGGGTGTTGGATTTTGTCAAATGCTTTTTTTGCGTCACTTGATAGGATTATGTGATTTTTGTCTCTCAGTTTCTTTATGTGATGTATCACATTTATTAATTTGCTGATACTGTACCATCTTTGCATCCTCGGAATAAATGCCGCTTAGTCATGGTGTATGATCTTTCTAATATATTGCTCAATCCCATGCTAAAATTTTGTTGAGGATTTTAGAATGTATGTTCATCAAGGATATTGGCCTATACTTCTTTTTTGTGGTGTCTTTATCTGGTTTTGGCATTAGGTTAATGTTGGCTTCATAGAATGAGCTTGGAATTGTGCCTTAGTCTTGAATTTTTTGGAATAGTCTGAGGGGGATAGGTTTTAATTCTTCTTGGAACGCTTGGTAGAACTCCCCTGTAAAGTCGTCCAGGCCAGGGCTTTTGTTTGCTGGACGATTTTTGATTGCTGTTTCAACTTTTTCAGTAGTTGTTGGCTTATTCAGGTTTCTTGATTCTTCTTGGTTGAGTTTTGGGAGCTTGTATTTTTCTAAGAATATGTCCACTTCTTCTAGCTTGTCCATTTTGTTGGAATAGAGTTTTTCATAGTATTTTTTCATAATCGTTAGTATTTCTGTGGGATCAGTTGTTACTTCACCTCTTTCATTTCTGATTTTGTTTATTTGGGTCCTCTCTCTTTGCTTCTTAGTGAGCCTGGCTTGAGGTTCATCAATCTTCTTTATCATTTCAAAGAACCAGCTTTTGGTTTTGTTGATCTTTTGTATTATTATTTTTTGTCTTTATGTCATTTATCTCTGCTCTGATGTTTATTGTTTTCTTTCTTCTGTTTATGCTGGGCTTCTCTTTTTGCTCTCTTTCTAACTCTTTGAGCTGTAGGGTTAGATAATTTATTTCCATTGTTTCTTGTTTTTTTTTAGGTAATCCTATAGAGCTATGAACTTCCCTCTCAAGACTGCTTTCACTGTGCCCCATAGATTTTGGATTGTTGTTTGTTGCCATGATGCTTTTTATTTCTTCTTTGATCTCTCTGGTATCCCAGTCATTGTTTAATAGCATGCTATTTAGTCTCCAGGGGTTTGATTTTTTATTGTCTTTATTATAGCTGATTGCCACTTTTATGCTATTGTGATCTGAGAAGATGCTTGATATAATTTCTATCTTCTTGAATTTGAAGAGTTTTTGCCTGTTTCCAACATACGGTCTATCTTTGAAAATTGCCCATGTGCACTTGAGAAGAATGTATACTCTGTTGCTTTGGGGTGAAATGTTCTGAATATGTTAATTAATTCCATCTGATCTAGTGTGTCATTTAGGATTGATTGTTCTTTTATTTATTTATTTATTAAATCTTTATTATTCATATTATTACATTTTTTTCTCTTTTTCCCCCTCTATAGCTCTCTTCCACCTGGTACCCAACCCTCCCTTTACCCTTTTCTCCCTCCCGTTAACCTCATCCATAGGTGTATGATTTTTGTCCAGTCTCTCCCTGTACACCCCTTACCCTTTTCCCCCTGAGAATTATCAGTCCACTCCCTTTCTGTGCTCCTGATTCTATTATATTCACCAGTTTATTCTGTTGATCAAATTTTTAATTCACTTAATTTTTAGATTCTCTTGTTGATAGATATGTATTTGTTGTTCATAATTTTTTATCTTTTACCTTTTTCTTCTTCCTCTTCTAAAAGAGTACCTTTCAGCATTTCATATAATACCGGTTTGGAGTTGATGAACTCCTTTAGCTTTTTCTTCTCTGTGAAGCTCTTTATCTGCCCTTCAACTCTGAATGATAGCTTTGTTGGATAGAGTATTCTTGGTTATAGGTTCTTGCTATTCATCACGTTGAATATTTCTTGCCATTCCCATCTGACCTGCATCGTTTCTGTTGAGAAATCAGCTGACAGTTGTATGGGTGCCCCCTTGTAGGTAATGAACTGTTTTTCTCTTGCTGCTTTTAATATTCTCTCTTTGTCTTTTGCTCTTTGTATTTTAATTATGATGTGTCTCGGTGTAGTCCTCTTTGGATTCCTTTTATATGGGGTTCTGTGTGCTTCCTGGACTTGTAAGTCTATTTCTTTTACCAGATATGGCAAGTTTTCAGTCATTATTTCTTTAAGTAGGTTTTCAGCATCTTGCTCTCTCTCTCTTCTTCTGGCACGCCCACAATTCTGATGTTGGTATGCTTGAAACTGTCCCATAGGCTCCTTACCTTATTTTCTTATTTTTGGATTCTTTTTTCTTCTTGCTTTTCCAGTTGAGTGTTTTCTGATTCTTTATATTTCAAATTTTTGACTCGATTCTTACCTTCCTCTAGTCTGCTGTTAGGTCTCTGTTTGGTATGTTTGATTTCAGTCAGTGTATGTTTAATTTCTAGTTGGTTCTTTTCCATCTCTAGTTGGTTCTTTTTCATCTCCTCTTGGGTCTCGCTAACTTTATCCAACTTTTCTAGGATATTCTTGAAAAACCTTATAAGTGTGGTTTTGAACTCTATATCCAGTTGTTTGTTTTCCTCCATTTCTTTTTTTGGTGATCCCTTCCCTTGTCTTGGCATTTTCACTATGCCGGGAGAACTTCTGTGTTGGATTTAGCCTTATGATATCAGACTTGCAAAACTGCAAAAGCCTCTCTGTTGAGCGTGGGATGGGTGGAGTATCAGGGCTTAAGGATCGCCTTGCCTTCCAGTCAGCCCCGCCCTCCATGGCCCCCGAGTCTCACGTGACTGGGTAATCGCTGGAGCGGTACCTGTGTGCGCGCATGCTCGCACTATCTTGCAGTACCTCTAGACTGCTGCCTTTCTGGCTCCCCTGCGCTCTGGGACCATATGAATCTGTGTCCCCAGGACTTTGCCCAAATCTGGGGTTTAGTGGAGTTAGAAGTGACGCAGTTGGGATGCTTGGTCTCCCACCCTCTTGTGAAAGCCAGCGGCACAATCAGCAGTTGGTCTTCTATGCACAGCACTCTGCCTTCCACCCGACTTCTGCCCTCCAGCGACACCCCCACATTTTCATGTACTTCTCCCTTTTCACAGTCCAAACTCCCTCCGTATAAATTTTGGCTGGAACTGAGGTTTATGTCGTAGGATAAGTGTTTCAATGCTGTTGAGAGTCTCCTGCCGGAGTAAGCCAGCTAGGTACTCCGGAACCTGCTCTGTCCACACGTGTGTCTCCGTACCTCAGCTTTTTGCAGCTCCTCTGGGTCTCTGTGAGCCCCTCTCTTTCTTTCTAGTTGTAGAATTCCACTTAGCCAGCTTTCCTGTGTTTCTGAATGATGTCTGTTCTGTCTTTTAGTTGTAGTTTTGAAATTGTTGTGTGAGGCAGCACTGTAGGGCTTACCTATGCCGCCATCTTGGTTACCTCTCCTGAATTTTTTGGAATTGATTGTTCTTTGCTTATTTTTAAAAAATATATATTTTATTGATTTTCCATAGAGAATAAGGGAGAGGAATAGAGAGCCAGAAACATCAATGAGAGAGAAACATCGATCAGCTGCTTCCTACATGCCCCTCACTGGGGATGTGCCCGCAAACAAGGTACATGCCCTTGATCATAATTGAACCCAGGACCCTTCAGCTGCAGGCTGATGCTCTATCCACTGTGCCAAATCAGTTTTGGCATCTTTATTTACTTTTTGTTTAAAGGATTTGTCCAGTGGTTTTAATGGGTTATTAAATTCCCCTACTATGACTATATTGCTGTCAATCTCTCCTTTGATAACTTCCAGAAGTTTTTTTTTATGTATTTGGGTGCTCCTGTATTGGGTGTGTATATGTTTACCAGAGTTATATCTTCTTCTTGTATTGCTCCCTTGTATTGTTTAGTATTATGAAGTGGCCTTCCTTATTTCTTGTTATGTCCTTCTATTTGAGATGTAATTTGTCAGATATAAGTATTGCTACTTCAGCTTTTTTTTTTCATTTCCATTCACCTGAAATACCTCTTTCCATCCCTTCACCATCAGTTTGTGTGAGTCCTTTTTTCCTGAGGTGGGTTTCCTATAGGCAACAGATATTATGTGGATGTTGTTTTGTTTTGTGTTGTCCCAAAGTTCACTTAGGCTTCTCCTCTTTTTTTTTTAAGCTTTTTTCCTTGCTGCTACTCTGCTTGGGTATTTTTTCCTACCTTGTCTTGTAGCTCACTGATGTGGTCCTCCCCTTCTTCTATTGTTGATGCTTTCTATGGAATTCTTTATTGTAGTGTTGTCATTTCCTCTTGGTTCGTACAAATGTTGTTGAATTTGTCTTCCATCCTTTTCAGGGACCTTATGACCTTTTCTCTGAATTCTTTCTCTCATATATTCCTTTTCTCCATTTTGTTTACTTCCTTTTCTGGTGATATCTCCTTTTCTTTCATATGTGGGCTGTTTCTTCTCTGTATATCTGGTTATGTAGCTCTCTCTCTTGCATTGACTTATAGGCACAAAATAGAAAATATCCGGCACAGAACACACATGTATTCATGATACTAATAACCCCATATAAAGGTGACCACTAGAGAAAAAATAATTATGGGATTTAAAAAAGTGCAAAAATGATATTGAGAAAAGGAAATAGTAAGAGAGAAAAGAAGAGAAAACTCTATAGTGGGAAAAACTATATATATTTTCGGAGAAAACTCTAATCAAACAACAACTAATCAAAAAAAAAATGTTAACAACTAACACCCAGATATGAATGCAAACTACAAACTACAACTAATAATAAATGAGATGAGGAAAAACAGAAGCAAAAAAAGAGAAACAATCACACAAACAAAAAAATCAATCTATTCCATAATAAAACTAACAATAATAGGACAGAGAGAAAGGGCAAAAAAATTAAAAATAAATAAAATAAACCAAAAAACATGAATAAAAGAACAGCAACAAAAAGAAACAAAAAAACAGAAGAGTGAAAAAAATTTGAATTACAAAGAAAGAGGGGGGAACCAAGATGGCGGCATACGTAAACACCTACACTGCTACCTTGCACAACAATTTCAAAACTACAACTAAAAGACAGAACAGACATCATCCAGAACCACAGGAAAGCTGGCTGAGTGGAAATTCTACAACTAGAAGGAAAGAGAGGGGTTCACAGAGACTCAGAGGAGCTGCAAAAAGCTGAGGTATGGAGTCGCGCACTTGGAGAGAGCAGGTGCCGGATTCTTGCTTTTTCGTTATTGTTCTCCAATTTAATTATGCTGTGTCTTGGTGTCGTTTTTGGGGGTTCAGCTTTTTTGTGACTCTTTGTACTTCTTGGACTTTCATATTTTTTCCCTTGCCAATATCAGGGAAATTTTCTGTCATTATTTTTTCAAATAGGTTTTCTATTCCTTGCTTTTCTTCCACTCCTTCTGGAATCCCAATTAAGCGCATGTTGTTTTGTTTTGTGTTGTCCCAAAGCTCCCTTAGGCTCTCTTCTTGTTTTTTAAGTCTTTTTTCTAGTTGTTGCTGTGTTAGTGGGTTTTTTCCTACCTTGTCTTCTAATTCACTGATGCGGTCCTCAGCCTCTTCTAGTCTACTATTTAGGCCTTCCATTGTGTTCCTTATTGCAGCTATGTCATTTTTCATCTCCTCTTGGTTTCATTTCATGTTGGTGACATTCTCATTCAGCCCCTTATAGGTCTCATTAAGTTGTGTGATATTGTCTTCAACCCATTTAAATATCCTTAAAACCATTACCCTGAGCTCTTTCTCTGAAAGGCTGTTCACTTCAGTTTCATCTAACTCCCTTTCTGGTGATTCCTCTTTTTCTTTTCTTTGGGGATTGCTTTTATGTCTTTCCATGTTTTCTTGTAATATTTTAATTGTAGATCTGATTATTTTACTACTCAAGTGCTGCTGAAAACCCGCCTTGGGTGTACCGCTCCACAACCAGAAAGGATTGTATGCCACCGACAGGGCTACTGGAACACACAAACACAGGGCCTAGGATGCCACAGATTCGGCGGTGACCCTGATGCGCAAATGCAGGGATTAGGGGGCCAGCAAGCTGGTGTGAAGGCCCACTGCAGATATGCGTGAAAACGCGCGTTGACTCAGGATTTCTGTGGGCGGGGACTAGCCCCTGACGCGCAAACACAGGGACGGGGTGTCCACAAGCTGGCGCGAAGGCCCACTACAGACGTGCGCGGAAACGCGTGTTGACTCAGGAGTTCTGCGGGTGGGGACTAGCTCCTGACACGGGAAGGCACGCTGCACACTGTGCGCCCATGGTGGCAGGCGAGATCACAAGCCGGGACCCCTGTGTGGCCGTTGCTGCAGCCATGCAGATGTCGCTTGGGAGGGGGAGGTTGCACTCACTGCTTTGGAAGCGGGGGTCCCAGGGTCCGCGAGAATGCAGGGTCCACGGGTCTGCGGACTCTGGCTGGTGTGGCAATACATTTCTTTGCATAAAATCAATAAAACCGATTTCCAATAGTGGTTTTATTAACCAGAAACTTTGACTAGAGTATCATGTTTTAAAGAGCCCTGCCTGAACTCTGAAGACTTGAAGCCAATAAGGGTGTCATGGAGAAAGTCTGGTATCCTGCTTGGTAGCCCTGAGAATACCTGGTGCTAGAGCATCAGGCCCAAACCCTACCATCACGGGCGGTTGGTCAGAGTACAAGGGGACCAATAAGGGCGCCTCTGCATCCCTGTGGGATCTCCACACACTCTGAGCCTAGATGAGTAGGAGGGCTGAAATGGGCCTTGTAACCTGGGGCATGGGCCCGGGCTAGAGCCACTACAGGTGAGGACTTCACATAACTCAGCAGATACTGCAGGCAGGCCTGATGGCAGCTAGATGGCTTAGATTCCTGGCCCTAGGAGGCACATTAAAATTCAATCATAAAATTCCTGCAAAAATAGTTACTCTTCTTGTTATGTTTATGCAAACAATCAGGCTAATTAAATACAATAAATAAATTAGTCTTAATTTGGCTCTTTTAATAAACAAAGAAATAATTTTTTTAAAAAAATTCTATTTTAATAAAAGTTATTAAAACTGAAAGGTTTTCTTTACCTTCCACCAGACCATTTGTTACAGTTTGCCTCCGCCAGGTCATAGCCCACCTCCTTCTGTGCCCAGGCCTCATTGTCCCTCTGACAGACAGCAAGGATCTCTTGGCTCTGAAAGAAACTTCTGACCCGTCTCAGCAGGAAGTAGCTAGAAGAGCCCACCAAAGTCCATTTTCCCTAAAAGAATTCAAAGCCAAGATCCTTAAAATAACATATTAGGCAGTTAGACAGATATGAACACAGCAAAGACAATGAG